>CAJHQP010001231.1:0-124557 GCA_905132765.1 Moricandia arvensis
TTTTATCCGATAAATAATAAACATAAAATATAAAAAATAAATATAAATAGAAAATTAAAATATAATAGAAAAAAAAAAATAAAAATAAAAAAATAAATAGAAATGTTAAATTTAATAAATTAAAATTATAAATAAAAGAAAGAACAAAAAAAAAAAACAAAAAAAAAAAAAATAAAAACTATCATTGATATAAACATTATTTAATTTATTATGTTCGCAATTATGTTTATCAATGTTGTATTCATGAACATCGTTTTCCTAAAATTTTTATTATCCATATTAATCAAAATCACGAAGTTTTTAGAAATGACCCTAAATCAAAGAGTAACTTTTTCAAAAAAATAATAATTTTTTTAATGCCATAGTTGTATCGTGAACTGACATAGGATGATTGTCAAAGAGTTTTGAAACATTTTTTGTTTCTATTTCTCTAGAAATAGAGATTTCATAGTGGTTAGTATACTGATTTAGATAGTATATAATTGTTTATTTAATTGTTAAAACATTAGAGACGATTTCCATGTACCATGAACAAAGTATTTCATACATTAATATACAAATATAGAAATTTTTAAAAATTTATAAAGAGAATAAACTTCAGTGTATAGAACATTTACACAAAAAAATCAATATTTCGTAGGGGGTTAACCCACAATTTTTTAGAAAATTCAAAAAATATGATTTTCTTGTTTAATGCATAGTTGCATCGTGTACTGATATAGGATGATGGTCAAATAGGTTTGACACTTTTTTGTCTTCGTTCTCTAGAGAATGTATATTTCATAGTGGTTAGTCCATTGATTTAGGTAACATATAAAGTTTTATTAAATTAATTGTTAAAATTTTAGAAACAATGTCAATGTACGATGAATAAAAGTTTTGAATACATTAATATAAATGTAGAATGTGGTTATAAAAATTTAAACAACACTAAAGAGGATAAAATTCAATATATAGAGAATTTACCAAAAACTCAATATTTTCATAGGGGTTAACCAACAAATTTTGAGAAATTTTCAAAAATATGATAATATTTTTAATGCATAATTTCATCGTGAACTGACATAGGATGATGGTCATAGAGGTTTGAAACATTTGCCGTCTATGTTTCTCTAGAGAATAGAAATTTTATAGTGGTTAGAATGATGATTTAGATAGTATATAAATTTCTAATTAATTTAATTGTTACAAACATTATAGACCATGTCCATGTACCATGAAAAAGTCTTGCATACATTAATATACCGATAGAAAGTAGTTAGAAATTTTAAAAAAATTTAAAGAAAATAAACTTCATTGTATAGAACATTTACATAAAAATCAATATTTCCGTAGGGGGTTAATCCATAATTTTTTTAGAAAAAATTAAAAAAATATGATATTCTTGTTTTAATGCATAGTTGCATCGTGTACTGATATAGGATGCATGGTTAAATAGGTTTGACACCTTTTGTCTCCGATTCTCTAGAGAATGTGTATTTTTATAGTGGTTAGTCCATTGATTTAGGTAACATATAAAGTCTTATTAAATTAATTGTTAAAATTTTAGAAACGATGTCCATGTACGATAAATAAAATTTTGAATACATTAATATAAATGTATAATGTGGTTATAAAAAATTTAAACAACACTAAAGATGGTAAAATTCAGTATATAGAGGATTTACGCGAAAAACTCAATATATTCATAGGGGTTAACATAAATTTTGAGAAATTTTTCAAAAAATATGAAAAGTTTTCTTTAATGGCATAGTTCCATCGTGAACTGACATAGGATGATGTCAAAATAGGTTTGAAACCTTTTGTCGTCTCTGTTTCTCTAGAAATAGAGATTTTATAGTGGTTAGAATGCATGATTTAGATAGTATATAATTTCTAATTAATTTAATTGTTAAAACATTATAGACGCATGTTCATGTACCATGAAAAAGTCTTGCATACATTAATATACTGATATAAAGTAGTTAGAAGTTTTAAAAATTATAAAGAAAATAAACTTCATTGTATAGAACATTTACATAAAAACTCAATATTTCATAGGGGTTAACCCACAATTTTTCTAGAAAAATTCAACAAATATGATCTTTTTTTAATGCATAGTTGCATCGTGTACTTATAAGGATGATGGTTAAAGAGGTTTGACACCTTTGTTGTCTCCGGTTCTCTATAAAATGTATACTTCATAGTGGTTAGTTCATTGATTTAGGTTACATATAAGTTTTATTAAATTAATTGTTAAAACTTTAGAAACGATGTCCATGTACGATAAATAAAAGATTTGCATACATTAACATAAATGTAGAATGTGGTTCAAAAAATTTAAACAACACTAAAGAGGATAAAATTCAGTATATAGAGGATTTACGAAAAACTCAATATATTCATAGGGGTTAACCTATACATTTTGAGAAATTTCAAAAAATATGAAAAAGTTTTCTTTTTAATGCATAGTTCCATCGTGAACTGACATAGGATGATGGTCAAAGAGGTTTGAAACCTTTGTCGTCTATGTTTCTCTAGAGAATATATATTTCATCGTGGTTATTATGTTGATTTAGATAGTGTTAAATTTTTATTTAATTTAATTGTTAAAACTTAGAGACGATGTCCATGTACCATGTAAAAGTCTTGTATACATTAATATACAAATAAAAAGTATTTTGGAAATTTATAAAAAACTATAAGAGAATAAACTTCAGTGTATGGAACATTAACACAAAAACTCAATATTTTCGTAGGGGTTAACCCACAGTTTTTTTAAATAAATTCAAAAAATATGATACTCTTGTTTTAATGCATAGTTACATCGTGTACTAATATAGGATGATGGTCAAAGAAGTTAGACACCTTTTTTATTTATGGTCCCTAAAGAATGTATATTTTATAGTGGTTAGTCTATTGATTTAGATAATATATAAAGTTCTATTAAATTAATTGTTAAAATTTTAGAAACGATGTCCATGTACAAAGAATAAAAATTTTGAATACATTAATATAAATGTAGAATGTGGTTAGAAAAATTTTAAAAACACTAAAGAGGATAAAATTCAGTATATAGATATTTACCCGAAAAACTTA
The DNA here is from genome assembly GCA_905132765.1 of Moricandia arvensis. Taxonomy (NCBI): domain Eukaryota; kingdom Viridiplantae; phylum Streptophyta; class Magnoliopsida; order Brassicales; family Brassicaceae; genus Moricandia; species Moricandia arvensis. Next base: position 3,079 of record CAJHQP010001231.1, read on the forward strand.
ATATTTCATAGGGGTTAACCTACAATTTTGAGAAATTTTTAAAAAATATGTACTGTTATAGGATGATTTTCAATGAGCTTTGGGCACCTTTGTTGTCTTCGTTTCTCTAGAGAACAGTAGATTTCATAGTGGTTAGTTTGCTGATTTAGATAGTATATGAATTTTATTTAATTTAATTGTTAAAACATTAGAGACGATGTCCATGTACTATTAAAAAAGTCTTGTATACATTAATATACAGTTAGTGTTGTGAAAGGATACTTTATTCATTGCATATAGATGTGTTTATATAGAATATATAAGTATAACATAAATGGAAAATATACATAAGCATAACCGACACTAAGGTATATGGGCCGATGGTCGATAAGTGGGTAAACCATGAACCTCCATGGGCCGTCCGCGGCTCGTCCATAATGGGCTTTGTTATGAGTGATCCACATACTGATTTCATAATACTCTCCCTTGGATGCCATAACCATATAAGGTTTGTACCATGTTTAATATTGTCTCATTAAAATCTCTCCAAGAAAACCAAAACCCTATGGGAAAAATGGAAACCATGGACAGGAAAAAGAGTACAACACATGGACAGGAAAAAGAGTACAACACATGGACTCCCTCTAATTAGGACATCATAGAAGGTCTTTGAGCCGACGCATACCAATCTGGTGCGTGAGCTTCCTCAAGGTAGATGTAGACAGTGACTTGGTGAAAAGATCTGTTGAATTGTCACTTGAACGTACTTGGACCACTTGTGCTTCTCCAACCTTCTGTAATTTGTGTGTGAAGAAGAATTTGGGCAAGATGTGATTGGTTAGATCTCTTTTGATGTAACCTTCCTTAAGTTGAGCGATGCAGGCTGCATTATCTTCATATAGGACGGTTGCCAGATCAGTTCCAACGGATAGACCACTGTTCACTCGTATATGGTTGGTCATCGACCTCAACCATACCAACTCTCGACTTGCTTCATGTATTTCTAAGATCTCTGAATGGTTTGATGATGTTGCAGCAATGGTTTGCTTCATGGAACGCCAAGAGATTGTTGTACCTCCATATGTAAAGATATAGCCGGTTTGAGATCTAGCACAATGTGGGTCGGATAGGTAACCTACATCAACAAAGCCAACTAAACATTCTTTGTTCTTGTTAGTATAAAACAAACCAAGGTCCTTGGTTCTTTGCAAATATCGCAGAACATGCTTGACCCCATTCCAATGCCTTTGAGTTGGACAAGAGATGAATCTAGATAGTAGATTCACAGCAAAACAAATGTCTGGTATAGTGTGGCTAGACAAATACATTAATGCTCCAATGGCACTAAGGTAAGGCACTTCCGAACCAAGGACTTCTTCATCGTCCATCTTAGGTCGGAATGGGTCGGTTTCTGGACTAAGGGATTGCACGACCATGGAGCTGGTCAATGGGTGAGATCCGTCATGTTATACCTCTTGAGTACTTTTTCTGTATATGCCTCTTGGTGCACAAAGATTCCATCTTTTATATATTCAAGCTGTAATCCCAAAGAGATATATTGTAATATACGACTTTTATTCCTATTAGTTATCTAGATAAATAATATCTAGATAGATATATCTGTGATAAATGAGAAGATAGTTGTGATTAAGAGTTATGCTAAATTCTTAAGAATATAAAACTTGATTTTCACTTTCCTACAGAAGATATATTATTTTTTGTAAATATGTTTTTATTCTTTTTATTTTAAGATAATATATTTAGATTTGCTTACTAAAACAATAGCATGCAATAATCATGTATGGGTATTTAATCGAATATTAGTTAAAGGAATATGAAATATACTGAAGAAATATGTAGATTATGTTAGTAAATATGAAAGAAAATCTGTTGTATAATTGAATGTCCTTGATTGTATGTATAAGAAAATCTGTTTGGTATAACATTCAAAATTTTGTATTTTCGGAACATTTTATTAAGATTGCTCCTATAATATTCGGTAAATTACTTTGGTTAAATTCAATATTAATAATATAATTAATTTTTATTTCACAAAAAATTTACCATGCTTTTCATATAGAAAACATGATTCATATTACACATATCTAGTCTATTTAAACTGATATGAGCATTGATGGGTTGTATATATCTAAAACGTTTTTACTCAAATCAAAAGCTCCATGTTAGTTATCATGTTAGTATAAACTTAAAAATATAGCATGTATGATTTTTTTTCAAATTCGAAGACTGTGTAAAGCTATGGTGGCAAATCGATTTATGATAGAACTTGAGTTGTCTTGGTTAATGATTATTTCTTGGTACATGTTTAACATCCTATATACGTTTGGTAAACAAATTAAATTGAACGAATTATTGAAAGGATTTAGTTAGTTACTTGAAATTGGTAAATTTAGTTGGTTTGATTTAAGTGTCAGATTCGATTTAGGCCAGTGGCATCTACTCTATTAAAATAGAGTCCTATTTGTAATTTACCTTGGCATGCTTTAAATTTTAGACCCATTGAAATGTTGGTACTAAATGGAAAGATATTTCATAATATATCAACAGTAAATCATAATATTATCCCAACAATAATTGTAGAGATACTCTGAGATTTTATATCTTCTCCAAAATATTTCAACAATAAATGTGGATCATAAGTCAAGATCTATTAAAATCATTTTGAGTTTTAACCTATTCGTAATGGCTTCATTAGATTTAGAGTTTTAGATGATCTATATGATGTGATTATCAGTACGTTTTGGATCTGATTCTGATTATATATGTATAGAACAATAACAAGTGCTTTGGTGATTGCTTTGCTTTGTGACACACTACTCTGATTATTTATATATTAAGGCATGAATAGTGAAGTAAGACGGGTTAGTTTTTTGGAAGCTTTTTTATGGAACTTTTTTCCAAGTTTTGTTGATAGACCTTTATGGTACTATTTAATTAAAAATAAATATTTATAATTATTTTTATTATTCAACTATCCATCTATATTCATAATTTTTCATATCTTACTTAAATATAACAACTTCATCAGAATATGCTATATTTAAAAAAATATATATAATTTCGGTTTTAAAAAAACGGAAATCAAATATTTTTAGTTATATTTAATTTTAATATACGAAAAATATATCCGCCCTTTGCGGGACAAAATCTAGTAGACTTGTAATATTTAAAGTGAAATGAAGGTTAATTCAAATATGTATTTCACTTTTAATAGATTAGATATACAGTGTTTTACTTTACAAATACTATTGTGCTCTATCAAAGATGCTTCTCTATTTGCAAATGAAGCGTAGAAATATGAGTTGTATATATTAGTTTAAAGATCATAAGATCCCATACAGAGGAAACTGCGTTCTTCTTTTTTGTTGCAACAAAACTTGCATCTAACCTGATGCAAGCAAATACAGTTCTTGAGTTGCTAACTTTTATCTTAAAATACTCTGCTGCCTCATCAACTTTAAAAACTTACAACCAGAGAAAACTCTGGTTCTTAGTTCATCAGGCAACCTTCTGGTCACATCCAAGCTTTTGGAACTCGGACTCTAAGGTATCAAATATCTTGGTGCCTTCCGTGGCTGGCTCAGGGAACCTAACGTGGACCGAACCATGTCTGATGGGTGCACTCGGCCCTTTAACCAGAGCCTGTTGCTTAACATAACTGTATAGCTCTTGGTGGAAAGAGTGATCCAAAGAGAAACAGTTGTCATCTGTTCCACTTGAGATATGCCTACCAGATCCAGACCCTTCTCTTCTACAGAAATGTGGCAGTGACTCATAGTCCATTACCTGCATTACGTTCCCCATAAACTCTTCTTGTCAGTGTTGTTGCACAAGAGAGGGTAATTGAATTGAACTGTTTACCTTAAGCAGCTCATCTTTACCGCAGCCTTTGAGCACTTGAATCTTCTTCTTGGTCCTCTCTTGCAACAGAGGCTTTATGGTTTTCCAACAAGCAGAAAATATGTAAGGGACATTGACTATGTAATATGTCTCTGTCTTCTCTGGGTAGTTTAAATCGTCTATTGTGGTTATGGTAGTCATTAACTGCGCAAACAAAATGAAAACACCCATGTGCCATGTGATAAAATAAACAAACACTACAAGTTCTTATACAAACCATAAGAAAGTGTGATTAGTAGAGAAAAAGAAAAGACAGATTAGAGTTCATTACCTTAATTTGACTTAGAGCTGAAGCTTTAAACCAGACATATCCAAAACTTTCAAACAAGTGCAGATTGGTCGTCCCTGTTTCTTTGTAGCAGATGGCTACAGAAAAAGAAAACCACATACCATTAAGACTATTGAAGAAAAAGAATATGTAAGTAGAGAAGGAGAAGGAGGAAGATAAGAGTTTCATGGTCATATACCAATACAACACGATCACGGTACTCATTCATTTGAATGTGAGACTGTACATAGTAGTGAACCTAAATGAAGGATCAGAAGAAAGTTATGGTCAAGAGTTTCAACTTCATATCAAGTCTACTGAGTTGGAAGAGATGCTTACGGAGGCTTTGTCAAATGTGCTAAGCCCCACACCAATGGCAATGACAAGGGAGACCCTACAAGTTAAGTTGGATCAAAGATGTGTTGATGCTTTTAGTAAAAAGTCAAAAGTAAAAGTAGTAAGTTACCTCCTTTGAATAACCAGAGAGACCAACAAGCTGAGAGTCTCTGATTGCTCTGTACAGGTCAACAGGAACAATTGGTTTCTGCATAATTAAAAAAAAAAAAAAAAAAAAAGGACAGGATGAGAATGAAAGGGTCACATAGTTGTTCAGAAAAAGATAACAGAGTCTTGTATGGTAAACTCACAGTTAGTATATTGTCAATCTCATTCTGAGTCCTCCATTCTAAACAGTCAAGCAACTGCAACAACACTTGCAAATCATTAGTCTAAGCCCCCAGAGAAAGGCTGATATAAAAAGAAGAAGAAACAAAGAATCAAAGAGATTAAAACAACCATTTTGTGAGCTTTGTGGACATTCCAATCTCTGGCTTTAAGAAAGCGCAACAAAGTCTCTGTGGGATACCCTTGATGAATGTTCTGCAAACATAACATTGCCATTTTGTTATTTTTATTTTTAATGAAGCTAGGCTACACATAAAAGATCCCAAGTTGCATTTTGACACACCAAACTGAAAAAACTCTGGATCAGTCAATACTCTGATCTTCTAACTCCACAGATCCATCCAACAAACATTTGGATCATTTTGAAATTAACCAAATGCAAACAATTTTAGAGGCATATTCAGATATATATAGATCCAGATCAAATACACATGACACCAGATTGGTTCCAATTACCCCCAAACTAAAAAAATGTTATTTAGCTGAAGCCCAAAATACCAAATCTGAACTAGCAATCTTGGTGGGGGAGTTCAATAAGCAAAGAGGTTTAGAGTTGAATCATTTTTTCTGAGCATCTAAAGAAAAGAAAGTGTAATTAATCTCACTAACCCGATAGGTCTCTCTCAGTGATTCATCTTCAACTGTGAATTACCAGAAGACAAAAATTAGCAAAGAAGCAAAGCTTTAAAACACTGAAGATAAAAAAAAAAAAAAAAAAAAAAGCAGAGACACACCATCTTCCATCAAAGTACGTAATTGCTTGACAGCTTCCTCACTAACCATGCCCATTTTTCTTTCTCTCTAGAGAGATCTCAGCTCTGATCTTGAGGACAAGATATTAAGCAAAAAAAAATAAAGTTCACTTTATTTATTTATTTTCTTTTAATGGAGGTGAAGATAACTTCTTTTTTTTAGAGAGAGACAGAGAGAGAAACTCTAAAAGTCCTCTCTTTTCTTTAAAGCCTTCTTCTCCCTCTCTTCAGTGAGTTTAAGACAATTATCATCTTCACTTCACCCTTTTGTAATAAATAGAAGAGGTCTTGAATTTATTTAAATTAAAATATAAAAGCTTCTTTTTCCATTTTCTGAAATTTCAAAATCTTTTCTTTATGCAATCTCTCCACTCAAAAGTCAAGCTGAGAATCTAAATTTGGCAGTTTCACTTTATTTCCTATCAAAACTTTACTTATTTAAATTTTTTTCAAAAAAAAAACAAAAACAATAAAATTTATTTATTTTATTCACCTTATTCCTGTAGTAAATATTCTTCTTCTTTTTTTCTTTGTTAAACTGTAGTAAATATTCTTTCCGGAACAAAATCGACGTTATTTAATGACATTTTTCACATGCATGCAAAAAAAGGTATTCACGCCATTAATATTCTATAGATCAATGGGTCGATTTGAATACAAATTATTTGATTAACTTACATTACTATGCTTATTACTGCTGATTCTATAGTATTTCAGAAAGATTAGTAAAACAGCTCTGAAACGAGAGAGAATATTTGCAAGCATTGAAATCTATTCTTTCGATTTTATTTGTTGCTTTCCAATACATACGCACTACTCCACTGAATATAAATAAGCTAACACTATATGTTTTTAACAAATCAACTAACACTATGTTTTAACACGAGGCTATAATTATTATAATGGGCTTGAGATTAGTGCAACAAAATAAAAAAGAGAGAATAAGATGCGTGCACCATACAAATACAATGGCTCCATCTAGTAAATAATAATATTTCATGAACAATAAAGCAAATCTGAGATTCAAAGAAACATAATGTGTCCATCACCGTCAAAATCATGTGTTCTCTCCACATTCATTCACACAAAATAATACTAATAATAAGAGACCCAACCACATATGACACATGCATCGTGAATCCATCTTCCCCTTTCCTTTTTATTTTTTGTTTTATTATTTTGTCGTTTTCTACTTTATTTTTAACTAATACTATCAATTATTTTATTTAGATACTCTCACAATATATTCCTATATTCCTTTTTTCTCTTCCAAATTTGGACCTAACATATGGCATACGGGAAAAGAAAATAACAAGATAATATTCATTTCTCCAATATGCTTTTCGTATATTTAAATCCTGACAAAATATAAGAATAACTCATCCAACGGTTTATATTTAATTGAAATTGCTATATTAGTCAACATGTATATATAAACACATGCAATTACGCTTGACAGACTATTTTAGGCTCCAAATGATAACGGAATAAAAGCGATGCAGAATTCAAATGTAAGACGGTGCAACTGTGGTTCGTGTAGAACTAGAGTGCCAGTACGATATAATTGCAGTTTTAAATAAAATGTGATATAAAATATTATTTGATTAGTAACAATATATATACGATACTGAATACTTATTTAATAAAAATAATAATAATAGTATAGTATATAGAATATATTAAAATAATATAAATAATTATAAACTAAAAAAATCTTAATGTGAAATATGTTCGATAAATACGGTTTTGATCAAATAAACAATACATAATAATGTTTGATTGGTGAAAACTTATTTCGTGATTTTCTTAAATAAAATTTTAAAATTATGTAAAATATTTCTAGAACTTATCATTTTTATTTTAAACTTTAAATTTTTAAAAACATTTTAAATTTTTTAATTAAAATAGAAATGATATATATATATATATAAAATCCTTCATTTTATTTTTAGTTTAATTTCTTTTAAATAAGCCTTGTGTATTACATGTCTAAATATATTAAAGTTATAAATAAAATAGATTGTAGTGTATATGGAAGTTTATGATCTAACCATAAAACATATGTCATTTTGAAATATGTACAATATTATAGCTTAATAATTTTTAGTTAAGATTAATAATTCATTTTCACATATTTTGGAATAAAAACACGCAAGACAACATAAAGAAATAGTCTACATATCTTACATATTTATACGAAGATGTGCATTAGTTATATATACAATCATTTACCTGAAAGCCAGCTAAAAATATTTTACTTTTATAAATAAAACAAAAAATATAAATGTGTTCGGTTTTTTAAAAGATGCACCTATTTTGTTGCTTTCATGGATTTGATGTTAGCACATTTTCTAAGCTTTTAACAAAAACGCAAAACAAAATAAAACAATTTTGTGAATGTTGACTTTTATGTGTTTTCAACAAAACCATGAAAACCGCACCGCTTTTATGTCATCATTCATAACCTTAACTAGCCTTTAACCCGCGCGCCCGCGCGGGTGTTATTTTTATTATCAAATATTTTAAACAATTTGTTTGATATAATTGTATATAGTTGGAATTTAATATTCGATGTTCATTATCCGAATCGGAATCCACTCTTATCCGCTCCGAAAACGGATATTCAAGCGTCCGGATCGGGATCCGGATAGTGTTTTACGGATTCGACGAATTTGAGTACAAATCCAAATAGTAAAATTTTAAGTATGGATATTCGGATCTGGATATTAAATATTTTAAATTTAATTATATTTTTATATGTATATTATATATATTATAAATAAAAAAATAACTTTATTAAATTTTAATGATTTTAAGTTTTTTTAAATAATAATTTTAAATAGACTAAATAAATATTTAATAGATAGTTTTTAAAAAAAATTTAATTTAAAAAAACAGGTTTAGATATCGGTGGGTATTCAGTCGAATATCCTAACCCTGAATATCCAGAAATCTTGAATTCATTGTATTTGGATGATACATTGTATTATATGGCGATTAAATTAAAAAATATGTGTTTATTGTGTTTTATTTTATTTTGTTAAGAATTAATATTTAGATGTTTGGATGCAAGAATAATATCAATGACATTTTTTGTAAATATTAGGTAGAATTAATGGATATTTCCTATTTGTACTCCTCTTTTTTATTAATAATTAATGTTTAGATGTTTGGATACAGAGATAAAATCAGTGGCATTCTTTGTAAATATTAGGTAGAATCAATGGTTATTTTAAATATGTACTTTCCTTTTAATAGATTAAATAAGAATTAATATTTAGATGTTTGAATGCAAGAATAATATCAATGACATTTTTTGTAAATATTAGGTAGAATTAATGGATATTCCCTATTTGTACTCCTCTTTTTTATTAATAGTTAGTGTTTAGATGTTTGGATACAGAGATAAAATCAGTGGCATTCTTTGTAAATATTAGGTAGAATCAAGGGTTATTTTAAATATGGTAATTCCCTTTTAATAGATTAGATTGTTGTACATGAATTCACTACAATACCCCAAGTTAAACAAAAGAAAATATTCACTACAATAAGATTTTGATTTTTTAGAGCATGTACATCAATGAACTCTTTTTCGGGATTTAACTTTTTTAATTTTTTATTATTAATTTTTTTAATATTTTTTTCTTAAAAAAATTAGACCAATTGCGGGTCGCCACGTGTCGTGTGACTCGCGCTACAATGATGAACCGGGTTCACTGCAGTGAACTTTCAAGAGATAGGTTCACATATTTTGATTATTTTAATATTTTTTTTTTCGAAAACTGTGTGAACCCCTCCCCTTTTTGAACTCTCAATGGGAATGCTCTTATAGCTGAAAAAGAAAACTTGATTGTAATGATTTATTTGTATTCAATTGGACAGATATTGATTCTGTTACGGTGCTGCTCTCCTGAACACTGATCAGCTTTGAGCACAAGTCTTTAGCTAAACCCGTAGTGCATGAATGAGATAAGTACTTCAACCACTGCATAAACTTTGATATAAGTTAGCTGCATATCTATAATATACAATAAATCAATGAACCAGTTTGAGTATGTAGTAGTTAGGCCATCTCAACCTACTTAAAACACTAGTCAATTAAAAAAAAAACACTATAGTTAAGTACCATGAACGTAATAGGCTCCCGTGAGAAATAAAAACATAATTAAGCACCAAAGAAGCAATCATATTCATAGCATATCTCTATATGCGCAACACTGAAGCTCCTAGGAACTTCATGCACACCCTGAAACACGCATAACAAAGCCTAGCTAATCTAATAAGACATTAAACCTTAATTAATTATATGGAGCTTTTGTAAGAACTATATATATATATGTATTGTCCTTACTTGGGCTTGTATTGTCAACAGTGTGAAGAAGAAGCATAGGGATTGCTCTCTTGAAATGAAATCAGCCATGAAATAGATAATGATGATGAATAATGTTTGGGTATATATAACCATATCACATAGTGTACTACATGTACATATCAACATAGTCATATGTACTGCCTCCAAACATTGACAAAGATGTCCAAAAGATGCAGATGTAAAAACATCAAAAACACACACCTGCATATTAACATTAGATCATCAAGTAATTATATATATATATATAGGAGTCTTTGTTCTAAAACGGCGTCGTACAGAGGGATGGTTGACAAAACAGTGTCTTCTTTTCTTCTTCTGTTGTCGTTGAAACAGAACCAACGTTAAGGAGGAGAAGCAAACCAGGAACGATGGAGGAATCTGGAGATATACTGATGTCGACGTTGATGGAATCTGGGGTTTCAATCCCAGGCGATTTCTCTTCTGTGTCTCAGTTTACATCGGAGGCTCTGACATCGATCTGTGCTCAGTTGATTAGTCTCATTGACCCATTGTCGTCGGCGTCATTGTGCAGCGAGGTACCTGATTCTCTTCCAGATAGGTATATGATCTGCACCGATATCGCTCTCTCCGTCAAGAACCTTGGCTACATGGGTGACATTAGTTATTACAAGGTATCCCTCGCATTAAAAGGAAACAACTTTAAAGGGTTGTAATATCCCTAAAGGAACGTGCTTTCTTTACTGTGGGATCATAAGATTCATCGTCTTTGATGAAAGCTTAGTCCTTTCGTGGTCTTTGTTACTTCCATTTCTTGATGTGTTGCTATTCTTATTTGTGTGTGAAATCATTATTCTGAAACAGATTGTTCTGTGTGTTGCTTGCGGCAGTTTCTGCATCCCTCTGAAGATGACTCGTTTAGGTTGGTTAGATTCTTGGTTGAGAGACTTTCCGAGAAAAAAACAAGGACTCAAAGCTTCTCCTGCTGGTGATGATGATATAGCTACCAGGCTAAAGGTGGAGAGTTTCAGAGATACTTCAGATGATAGGATGGTGAAGGAGGACAATGATGAGACTTTTGATATGCATATACAGAAGGTTGAAGCTGTCCTGAAAGATCTTACCATGCTCCTGAAATCTCTCATTCACCGGACTCTCATGTCAAAAATGCTTCAGACAATGCTTCTAGTGTCGCTGAATTCTTCTCCCTAAAGACAGAAGACACTGTTACTGATGAACCATCAGATCTTTCACTGAGACAGTCATCTGGATATGAGGAAAATTCTTCTATGGACCCCTCTGAGGTACTGCTTATTTTGACCCTATCTTCTTATTCTTTCTGTACATGTGCATGTGGTTGTACATTTACGTAGGAATAGTTATCTCAGACCATTTTATGAATGTTGAAGGGTTAACCTTTATCATATTTATGCTTTGTAGACAAATAATGAGATTGTTGAGTTACAGAATCAACATAATTACTATGGGAGGAACTAGAATCTGGATCTTCAGAGCTACGCAGTCTTGATAGTGAGTTGGAGTTGTTGACGATAGCTGCGGAGAGGTTATTGGATGAAAAACAGCCTGGTGGGTTATATCTCGAACAGCTTAATCAACAACTAGTGATCAAAAGGTGCAATATCATGGATCTCAAAAGCAATGGTATGGACAATATTCTATTACTTTCAAAGTTGAAAGCATCCTTGCTTACATAAAATAGATGTACAACCCCTGCTTCATGGACAACCGCATGATATGATAACCTGAAAATATATTTACAACCCCTGCTTACATAAAATAGATATAAACGTTAAGGGAACATTGCTTATAGCAATGATTATGTATGTCTTCTTTCAGGGAAGATGTAAGGCTGACTTTGGAGGCTAAAAAAACTACTTCTTTTGGACCAACTTCATGTGGAGGAGCCAGAGGCTAAAGAGAAGTTCCATAAGTTGAAAACGACTGAACTTGAATTACAGTCTCTCTCATCAGAGATTCAAAAGAGGTAAGCAGAGAACTTGTGATTTTGCGTGTCACCTCGATTACTTCCGTTTTCATATTAATGTGTTGACTTTTTCCCGACAGGGAAGAGGAACGATGTAACCTATACAATGAACTTGAGAGGCAGCCAAAAGCAGCACCACGGAAGTCTTATATCCATAATATTAAAGAATAACAAAAAATAGCCGCAAACTGGACAGTGATATGCAGAGGATTTCAGGGGAGACTAGGGAGCTACAGTTAGAGAGTAACTCCATCCGAGAACGTTTGCACCGATCATATGCTGTCGTGGATGAGATGGTTACAAGGTACGAGCTTTTCATGCATTCTCTGGTCAAAATCGTCACATGTATATACCCAAAAGAAGGTGCCATGTCTTATGTCTGTACTGTTATATTATGGTGTGATGAGGATGGTTTTATTTTTTCGGGCAGGGAACTGAAAAAGGAACCAGGCATGCGACAGGTCTACAAGCTAGTGACTAGTATCCACGGTATTTTTGAGCAAATCTCTGAAAAGATCCTCGTGACTGATCGGTTAAGAAGAGAAGCAGTTGACTATGAGAAGAAGCTGGTTTCCATCACAAGTCGGGGCATGAGTCTGGAGAAATTACAAGCCGACCTCCATGCCATCAGGAAAGAGAACGAAAGTCTTGAGAAACAGCTGAATTAATGGGGTTAATATATCACCGAAAGAAATATACATGTGTAGAGTATTTGAGGTTTATCAAAGAGCCATCTGTTAGTGTGCTTTCATGTTTTGAGACAGTGTTTGTTTCATAGAGTGATCATTTCTGAAAACTAAAGAAAAACCAAAAGGCTGATTCAGCTAATTAAATATCTGTTATATGTTTGTACGAGAATACAAACAAAAAAGCCATCACACAGCTATTCCATAGGGATGATCTTCCAGACGTTCTTTATATTTTGTCACAACAAAAAATAAGGCAAAAAGGTTTTCTATTTTGAAGCACATTTTCTTCCCTCTTGTAATTGTCAAACCTAAATTCCTCTGGGGATGATGTTTCCTATTTACACCCAAAATTCCAGACTTTTACACGTTTGATGTGTATCTTCCTTCATAGCTGCTTCCCCTTGGCCTAATAGTTGTTGTTGACCCTATTCGTTAAGCCAGCTTGAGGTTGCTGATGGCCAATGTTTGGGTGTCTTATGGGTTCAGACATAGCCGTTGTGGTGAGTGGTAGTGGTGGTGGTGGCAGTGGCGTTAAGGTCTGATATGTAGTTGAATGAGCGGGCATTGGCTGTGATGGTTGGTGTATTCCCATGAGCCCCCTGTGACCAGCCTGCAGGACTGGGAAACCAAGTGGCTGACCTTGCAGGGCTAGGTTGTACATTTGACTCATCTGCAGGTTGCCAAGTCCCTGCCCAATCCACGCAGCAGCTGCATTTCCAGTCTGAAACAATAATACCATTGTTAGTTATATATACTCAAACAACTATATCATTGTAAAAAAATTAAACTGACCATTGGTGAAGTCCTTTCTTCACTATCGATAGAGTTTAAGGCGGTTGCAGATGGGATGTGAGTAGCAACTGTGGAAGAAGCCTGAGGGGATGGGTTTGTTGTAGGAGGGTTCTCATCATCGCCTACTGGTGCTATAGGGGTAGGTGCTGCTATAGGAGCTCCTGGTTGAAAATAAGACTGCTGAGGAACTCCATTAGGGCCCAAGAACTGGTGAATGTATGGTGGTGGCATATAAAACGGTGAGTAATAGGACCGTAAGGGAAGAAACTGGGAGGGTATTGTTGCCCGAAAAGATGAGTTGCCTGCTGAGACACTGCTGCTATGGAGCCCTGACCTGGCGGATATGATACTAAAGGTATAGATGGGGCATTAGAATTTCCAAGCTGCCATTTGAGAAAACAGGCATCAGAAAGAAAAAAACTAGAACTAGATTTTGTATTGTTTGCAACTATTTTTGATAAGATATAACACGTGCCTGAGTCTCAGCTCCTTGTGTGTTTACTGGTTGGCCCAGTGCTGAAAACGAGGGAACGAGACCAAACACGCTGAATGGGGCTTCTTGACCATAAGCAATTTGATGAGGTTGTGTCTTCGGTAAATCTTCCTCTCTTAGTTCATCTTCTCCAGGTGGGACAATGTGACCTGAATGCTGCACTAGCTCAGCTCCCGGTGCTGAATTTGAAACCCCATGATCCTTATCTTCAAAATAGGATGATGCTCCTCTGCACAAGAAGTTATGGTAATGAGATACAAACATGACATTTGAAAGTTAAAAGAACAAACCAACAAGAAGGAGAAAACACACATCCTATATAATAAGGAAAGACCTTCCCATATGCAAAACTGAAGTAGTTTAAAAACCATATATGTATTTGTCACATTCCCATCGTATCCGAACAGAGATTGCAGTAATATGTAGAGTCAAATAACTAAATCACTAACCTAGCAGAAGCCACCTCATGAACGCCATTGATAATGGGAGAAGAATCTCTCTCATCATCCCCTGTCCCGTGAGAGGACTTAAAATCTGAGTCATCACCGCCACTACCACCATAGTTAGAAGATACCTCTTCACAAAATTAGAATCAAAACTGCCAAACGTTAGACCATTTTGCAGTTCTTCTGCAACCTGAAGATGCAATGGAAATGTAACGTGTGACCGCCCGATAACATCTGCCTTGAGAACCGATCGAGCTTTGCCTTTCTTGGATGCAGTCTCATTCACGGTGACTGTTACAAAAAGAAATTTGAGACTGAATCAATAACAGACAATATATTCTGATTTAACTAGATGACCAGAGAATGAACATAAAACTATCTTGATAAACGTTTCGAGGCAAACCAAAGGTTCACAATTAAAAGGCCAACATACCTTGATCAGAATGGCTACTGCAGTGAGAAGCAGAAGTCAAAGAAGGACCCTGTCCACCGAATGTAGATGACTGCAACTCTGCTGGCTGTTTATTCACAACAGAATGTGAGACTTGAGGAGCTGGAATTGCATCTTGTAAATGGTTCTGTACAACAGACACAGATACAGGTGCAGCAACTTGTTCTGAACTTGCTTTAGACGTCTCTGGCTCAACACCATCCTTGGAGAAAGAAGTACACTTAGAAAGAGGAGTTTTCTCTGCAACTCCCTCGTTCAAAGTCGCAGAGAGACCATCTTCAACTTTATGATTGCTTGCCCCACTGGGAAGACTGGTAAGACCAGAAACCCTGCAAAAGGTACCCTTAAATCTCCTATAACATTATACGGACTCAACAGACACGTAGAGACAGAGAAGGATAAAATGTAAAATACTTTATCGCACGAGGTACTGTGGGGTTTCTTGCTCTGTTGTTAGTATTAGGAAGAGAAGTTCTAGAGCCCCCTGCTACATGATTAGTTCCACTCTCCCTTTTAAAGGATGCACTTCTTCCATTGCCTGCATCAGAATGTCAACAAAGAGCTTAAAACAGGGAAGAGAAGTACAATAGTCATTCAAAGGCTTCAACAAAAAAAATCAAATTACCTTGATAACTGTTACTAGAAGGAAAGTTCCTCCGACCAGTTCTAGCACTTGGTTGGTTAACTGGCACTAAATTCTGCAGACGGAAATCAAATTAGATAATGAAAGCTACTAAGAACACGAGATGATAAGTGAATCCATAACATACTGTTAAATCTAAGGAAAAAAGAAACATAACATTACATAAGGGATTCATATCAAACAAAAAACAAAGAAGACTTGCCTCTTTCTTCTTGTCCCTTTTGCTTCTCACCTCATGAAACGTATCTGCAAAATTACAATGTATGATGAGATTCACTAGAACTAGAAGTAATATGAGAAAACAGTTTTGCTGCATTGTCTTGGCATCCATTCTCAACAACCGGGACGTCCATTAGAATCCATGAAAGGTACGAACTCATTCCAGAACTAAATAAAAAGTAAAAAGAATCTCTTGATGATCCCAAGCACCTTCAAGCTAAATGTTACGAGATCAACTATTAGAAGTAATGCGATTTTAGACACAACAAATCTGAACCAGGAGACTAAAGGTTCCAAATTCGAACAGTTTCAGCCACCAAAGTAAAACTTATAACACTTGCAAAGCCATTAGAGCATCCATCAAATGATCTTCTTAAATACAATTCAACCAAACCCTATCCGCAAAGCCTAAACAGATGAATGTCATGAAAACAAACAAATCACAGAGGCAAGGTTCATTCTAAGAAAGAAAGAAAAAAAGATAAACCCTAAGTGGTAGGAGTAGAGAAGGAGCTACCTAGAAAGCGGAGCTTCTGAGCGGTCTCGTAAGGATCATTAAAGGATTCCTTATAGACGGAGAAGATATCCTCGTCGGAGTGTTGCTTACCTGTAATCTCTCTGATACTTTGAAGGGTTTCGCGGAGATGACGCGGAATCGAAACCCTAGAGGAGCCGCCATCAGCCAAGCTATTCATGGTTTTTGGGGAAGAGGAGAGAAGCGAAGCGGGAGGAGAGAGAAAGTGCAAAATTGAAATTGGAGACTTTCCCTTGAAAAATACACACTGCTTAAAAGACGGTCTTGTCCTTTGTATTATTAGTGTTATATATCTCCCAGTTTTGTAATGTGCCCCACCATTGTCGGTTACTTTATACGCTGACGTCACGCGCCTCTGATTATTTCTTTACTCTTTGGTAAATAAATATGTAGTTTTTTTTTTGAAATGGCTTTTATTAAAGAGGAAATAAGAGAAAAAAAATGTTACAACCCAATGGGTTTAGTTGGTTAAGATCTAGCCCATAATAGAATAAAAGCTCAAATACTCCAAAACAAAGAAACCTATGGTCTTCACCATTGAGTTGCTTGAATCCAAAGTTGTAAGAGAGATGAAGAAGTTGTCGGGTTGGAATCTCTTATGCTCAGGATCTTCTCCTTTATATGTCTATCAATTAGAGGGATGAGAGTATTAACCGTGCGAGAGGATGATCTGTGTAGTCTGAGTTCCATCCAAATCCAGTAAAGTGACGCTTGCCAGTAGAGAAGAAGGAGTCGTTTACGAAACTTGTCCCCAGTTAAGTTTATCATCTGGATCAGGCATGCATCCCAAATCCGTGAGGAGAGGAGACCCAGTCGTGAAGAGAAGTGCGTCCAGAGATCCCAAGAGTAGTTGCAGTCAAAGAAGAGATGATCTCTACTCTCCAATTGTGAGGCACAAAGCAAGCAAGTGGCCGGAGTGTTGATTCCCCAACTTATAAGACGATCTCGCTTGGGCATCTATTCAACAACACCAACCAAATGAAGAACTTGTGCTTTGGAATGCCCCCCGAAATCCATACAACTTTAGTCCAAGGTAGCATCTGTTGTGGTCCTCTCAGGCTTCTGTACACCAGTCCAATGGAATATCTTTTGATCAAAGTTCCATCCAAGTACCATTCATAATAGTCTTCCTCATTAGTTAATGTGATATTTGTCAGGAAAGCGATGATATTGAGCTGTAGATTAGAGCGTGGAGAAGGTAACAACCATCCTCCATTTCTATATAAGTCTGCAATCGTTACTTCATCTCTAATACCAAGTCGACTCCCACTCCCTTGCAGGATGAGATCCGAAAGGACACCATCAGGAAACCAGTTATCAGACCAAAACCTACAAGTTTGACCATTACCTATGCGAAGTTTAAACCAGGTAATCACTATACTCCTCATCTTCAATAGTTTATTAGTCAGCCAAGAAAACCTCCTGTTAGGTTTAGCAGTTCAACACCAACCAAATAATATGTAGTTGCTGTAAATCATGTAATTACCCAAAAAAATCATGTAATTACCCAAAAATTTATGTAGTTACTTAATTCATGTAATTACCCCCAAAAATTATGTAATTAATTTAAAAAATTATCAAATCATGTAAACACATTTGTTAGTGTAACAAAACCTTCCATCATCTCAGTCTTTTGCTTGTCCACAAAGTAGCAGTAAAAACTTCACAAATCTTCTCTTTAAATTTATCAACTTATACGATTGTTGGTATTGAGTAATCACATGTATACTCAACGATCAAATTCACTATACAACTATTTATCCCGAAAAATCAATAAAGAATCAAGAAACTAACTTAAACGAGACACAAGAGGTTGACGCCCTCTATGTAAACAAGGTTGTATTCTTGAATGAAGACAAATTGATTCCGAAAAAACTTGATATCGACAAAGGACATGCAATTATTTGGTATTTGGATAATAGAGCGAACAATCACATGTCGAAAAAAAGAGAGTTATTTTCGAGTTTTGAATCTCAACACCAAAGGGAGGGTGAAGTTTAGTGATAGATTGTGTGTTGATATTGTAGAAAAGGGGGCTGATACCTTTGTGTGCAAGACTGAAGAGAAGAAAGCACTCAAAGACATATATTACATACCCGACTTTAAGTATAATATATTGAGTCTTGTTCAAGCAATACAAAACTAATGTGAGATTAGCATGAAAGATGTATATTTAACACTCATAGATTCGTGTGGCAGGTTGCTTGTACATGTTACAAGATCTCCAAACTGTCTCTACAAGACCTCGATGGAGATAAGTTATTTGCAGTGTTTACATGTTATAGATGAAGATGCAATATGGAGGTGGCATGATCGGCGTGGACATATAAGCTATGGTGTGATGAACAACATAGTAAAGAAGGAGATGTTTGTAAGAATGCCGAGTGTAACACACGAAGAAGGCGTATGTGACGTATGTCTCGCAGGGAAGCAAATCATACACTCATTCTTGAGTGTAACACACAGAGTACGCTTGTGTAACGCATGTCTCGCATAGAAACAAATTAGACACTCATTCCCGAAGAAGACCATGGTTCGTACATCAAATCATTGGAATTATTGTATGGAGATTTGTGTGGAAGAATCATATCACCAACGCCAGCAAATAATTGTGAGGCATTCTATCGGTTCAAAAGATTTTACATTGATAGAGGAGGAAAGATTGTCTCAACTAAGTTTAATTTAGGTTGCAGAGATAATGGATAAGAGTTTGCCTCAATTAAGTTCAATCTAGATTGCAGCGATAATGGATAAGAGTTTGCCTCAATTAAGTTCAATCTAGGTTGCACCAATATAAGAGGAAAGATTACCTTAGCTGAGTCAAATATGTCAAACTACTTATGGTTGAAGCGATGGTAGCCGTGTTATAGTCTATCACAAGAAACAAGACATGAGAGCTTGTGGATAGGCTGGTGTTGAACTTATAAGGTTAAAGTTGGATCTACAAGATTCAAGGAACATAGAGAATCAAGATAAATGAGGAAAGTTATGCTTAAGAATCATATATGACACAAAGATGAAAATGTGTAACATGACTCACGTAGCAATGGAATCAAGTTTAAAGGTCAAAGGTTCAAGATGAACCAGAGCTAAATGCTAAGGAATATAAAAGAAGCATACAATATTTGAGGTATCTACTTCACATAAGACCAGATGTGTGTTACATAATTGGTGTTCTAAGTCGATACAAGAAAACGTCGGTATTGATTTTTCTAATTCAAGTTGGAATTAATGGGGTAATTGTTGGATAATTCAAAGATTATGAAAACTTAATTAATAAATGTTTAATATGTTAAGATAAACATAAAAGTAAATTTAAAATCCGAAAATGAAGTTTTCTATTTACGTTAAATTTGTGTTTTTATATTTAAAGAAAATTGTCTTTTAGAATAAATATAGGTCTAATAGAAAAGTGTTCCATAAGATACAAGAGAAAGTATCAAAAGAGTTAAGAGATTAGATCATAAAAAATTTAAGATAAACAATGACAGATTTAGTTTTGAAAAGTTTTTAAAATAATAAAAAATTGTTCTTACATTTTTTTGTTTTTAGAGATTTGATTTGAGAGTACTCAAAAGAAGAGTTTCGTTCTCACTTTCAGCATCTTCTTCTTCAAAGGCCCACTAAGCTTCTCAACTCAAGACGACCCAAAACGCTTTCTCCTACAAATCATCATTTAACTCAAAGATCTGTTCATTGGCCTTGAAACGTTCCTTTCTGGCAACAAAGATACATCAATACTTTATGGATTGAAACCAAAAAATAAAATAAAAAAATTTACTGATCATCCCTTTTTGTTTTTTTTTTTTGGCTTTTTGTCATGTAAACCGAATCGCCATTTCAATTTTTTTGATATGAAACTAAATCGTCACTCTGTAACGTTATAATAGTTCGAAACTAGACCAGAAAACACACACACACACACTTTCCACAGTAGCTCCACCAATGGCAACGACGACGAGAGAGCTCTCCTCGAAGCTTTTCAGAGATGATGATGATGATGATGAAGTATGGGTCACACACTATTCATCGAACCATCAAATTCTTCTCGTAGGCGAAGGAGACTTCTCATTCTCCTGCAGCTTAGCCACTCGCTTCCGCTCTGCTTCCAATATCTGCGCTTCCTCTCTCGACTCATACGGTAAACAAAAACACTTCCTTTCCTTACATTGTGAGAGTTTTTTTAGGGTTTTGCATTGTTATTTTGCTGAAAGGTTGTACCTTTAAGTTGGTTTCCTTCTCTCTGCTGTTTGATTGATGTCTCATAATATGGTAATTTGAAGCAGATGAAGTGGTTAGAAAGTACAAGAAGGCAAGATCAAACCTTGCCACTTTGAAGAGACTTGGAGCTTCCCTCTTACATGGACTTGATGCAACCAAACTCCAACTACATCCTCATCTTAACTCCAGAAGATTTGACCGTATCATCTTCAACTTCCCTCACGCCGGCTTCCACGGCAAAGAGTCTGATTCAAGACTTATTCTGTAAGTAGTGCCGCTGTCTTCTCACACTTGTATGTGTAGACTTGCTGGTATTGATTTATCACATGTTCATTGTGTGTGTGTTTGTTGTACTAGGAAGCATAGAGAACTGGTGTTTGGTTTTCTCCATGGTGCAAGCCATTTGGTCAGAGCTGATGGAGAAATCCATGTCTCTCACAAGAACAAAGCACCTTTTTGTCACTGGAAGCTTGAGGAGCTCGCTAGTAGATGTTCTCTTGTGTTGAAACAATGTGTGGCTTTCGAGAAGAGCGAGTACCCTGGCTATGAGAACAAGAGAGGAGATGGGTCTAGATGTGACATGCCTTTCCTTTTGGGAGAGTGCACTACTTTCAAGTTCAGAGTGTCTCGCGTGGCTAAGGAGATCTATGCTGAGAAGGTTAGATGGAGAGAAATGAAGGAACGAGAATCAAAGTGTCACCAAGCTTTTTTAGAAACAAAGCATCCAGATGATCTTCTCATGTATCCACTCCAGCCACAAACACGACTTCAAGATGTTGGCCAAAGACCAGTACTTTCCTTTGATCTCAGATATCAACAGGACAATAACCTTAGACGAATGCAAGATCCTTTTGTTCAATCAAGACAAAGAACATCTCCACTGGATTACCGAGAACTTAGATGTTCACAGTTTGAAGATGCTAGCTCTATTCGAGCAACTGAAAGAGCAGTGTCCTTTGCTCTTGAAAGAAATCGTGATCACTGGTATCAGGACAACTTAAGACAGGTGGATACGCTAAGATACACTGAAAGAAGCAGCTTTCACTTTCATGACTTCAGTCATCATCGTGAAGAAGACCGGCTCCTTGAATACTCAAGCCGCTTCAGTGGAGTTCCACTTGATATTTATAACAGGGAAACACAGAGCTATCTTCATCGGTACACTGGAGAATCACCAGAAAGACGCCCTCTGCTTTGTCAAGAACCATTCTTTGTACGATCTCCTCCTGAAATGTATGGGTGGGAAGGACGAAGAGAAATGTCAACAAGTACCAGGTTTCACCATTTGTACACAGAAGAATCACAAGAGAGAAGATTGATTAGGCAGAGCAACCTCAACATGTACCATCCACACCACTGGTAAAATCATAAAGCGAATGATGTTGTGAGAGTAACATGAATGAAAACAAACAAAGGTGAGTGAAGCTTGGAGTTACTAAGCAAAATCTTTTTGAGAATTGCGGTTGGCTAACTATTGACAAGCTCAAACCTGCGAGCATCTCAGTATAGAGATGATAATGTAACCATGTTGGGGATAGTTTTTGTGTATCTATTTTAGCTTTTATTGGATGATGTGTAGTGGAAATGGTCGCTGAGTCTTGCATCTTGCATTGTTTTAAGGATCCATCACAGCTTCTGCAAGAGAATCTATAAATACTGTAATAAGGATCCACCCATATCGGAATATGATGCTCTCCGGTGGTTTTTTCCCGGCGATAAGACGAGAGTAAGTGCCTTTTTTCCCCCTTTATAGTTCAAACAACTTACATGAAACATTTCTACGGATAGTAATGACTTGCATCTGGTAAGAGTTATCTCTATGGCTTCTTTCGAAAAAGACTTGCAGTCCAAGTTAGGTCAGGTCAAACGATTTGTGATTAAGTATAAGTTGTTATTTTGTTTTCTGTTTATCAGTTTCAGATATTCCCGCCAGTTTTCCATTTCATTACAAACAAATATACTAAAAATAGATTTCTTCAATAACAATAACAACAAAAACAATAAACAAATTCCACTATTTTTTTCAGATATAAATCTCTCTTGATCATTCTTATAATCCTCATTCCAAACTCAATATAATTAAAGATGAAGCAATTCACTGGACTCCTCTTCCTTTGCATCATTCTCCTCTCATCCGTCACCGGAAATGCTGATTCTAGCCTCATTTCGAATCTGTGCAAACACTCTGACGATCCAAAACTATGTCTCTCCAGCATACAAGATAGTCCCGAGTCCGGCGACTTCGCAGCCACCAAGAACGAGATCGAGATAATAGCCATCACCGTCGCGTCTGCCAACGCATCCTCCACTTCAGCCTACATCAAGAAAAAGCTCAGCCTCGAGGATCTTGAACCGGCCACGGAGGCCACGCTCGAGGATTGCCAGAGGAACTACCAAGACGCGGTGGAGCAGCTTGAAGACTCGGTCTCTGCCATGCTAGCCAACGCGCATGCGGATGTGGATGTCTGGCTGCGTGCGGCGATCAGTGCTATTGAGTCTTGTGAAAGTGATTTGGTGTCAGGTGCTGGGAACGATGCAGAGCTTTCACAGAGGAACCAAGTTTTTATGAAGCTTTGTAAAAACGCTTTGATGATTAACAAGATGTTAACATGATGAGATTAATTAATATCCCCATTATTTGAATGCTATTTATTTGTTCCTATATATGTTTTTTTTGTTGCTCTAATTAAGCTGAGATTATTTGTTTTTATCTATATTCAGATTCTTCTGTTCATTTATTTGTTTGATTGAGATGCAACTGGATCAGTTTGGTTTAAACATCGATCACTGCTTTCACTGTGGTCCTAACCCCGGGGTCTTGAGGGACTAAGAACACGAATGAGAAAGAAGAAACAAAAGTGAATAAAGTGTTGTGTAAACTGAGAACTAATACTCATGTTTAATCTCCATGGAATATTAACATGTAGCTTGAGCTTCTGCTTCTGCTTTTGCTAATTGGTGATCTCGAGTAACTTTAGTCCATGTCTGAATAAAGAAAAGAACGATCAAATGGCAAAAACACAAAACAAAACATTGTTTTAAGGGGGAAAGGTGTGTACTTTTGAGCTTCTTGGGACTGTTCTTGCAATTTCTCTTTATCCTCTAGTCAGTGTCCATGAAGACCATATTGTTATGTTAGAAAGTTCGAGTGCGTCGAGATAGGTTATACACGAATGCTTCAGTGTCGCACTTTAAAAGTAAGAAAAAAATAAGACTCGTCAAATGCATAATAATAATACCAAAAAACTAGTTTTGGTTCTGTGTAAACTGTAAAAGAAAAACTGAGATCAAAAAAACAAAAAGAAATGCACATGGTTTTGCGACGAACGGCATGTCGTCAATTGCAAGACGAGGGCATGAGCTGTATAGCATGTCAATCTTTCTCTATACCTCCAAAAAAATATACTGGATCCGGGGCCCATGGAAATAAGACCCATATAGGCAGAAAGAATTTAAACCACGCGTCGTTTTTCAGACTGGTCCTTCCTTTGATAATATCTTCTAACAGTGAAAACTGTTAAAAAGGGAGAAAAACCGTTGTACAGTACACATACCATTTAGTTACTTAACGTAACCAAAAGTTTAAACAGTAAATTTACATTCTTTGTTTCCCATTGTGGGGTCTCCTTTCTCTGTCTGGGCCCATTACCCCCATCAAATCAATAGGGCCCATTACCCCCATCAAATCAATAGGGCCCATCTCTCGTCTGAAGAATAGTTACTCAACAGTTTCCATGCACGACACATACCAAATAGTCTCTAACTCTACTGTACGGAACTGAATTTATTAGTATTTGTTTCGATACAGCTTTGACTTGCTAATAATCCATGTCCTCCGTCAATACCCGCGTGCTACATTGCTATTCGTGAATAAAAGCACACACGTGACCGCTGGTGATTAGTGCATTGTGTGTGTTTAATCTTTTATTTTTAAAGGAAATGTTCATCGACTGTTGCAAAATAACTCACGGGAGATTCAAAACTATCAAAGGTCTAAAGGAAACGAAAGTCAGAGAGTTGACTCCATGGGTTAAAGAGACTTACTTTGTCAGGCTGGTTCTCAAAGCTATCTCCAAAAACCCCAAACATAGGTGGTGTTTCATTATTCTCATAATATATCGATATCAATTTTTCTAGAAAAAGAAACAAAGCTTACTAAATGAACAATTTCATGCAAATATCTCATATATATTAAAAGAGAATTATTTGAAATACTTACTTTCACATTGCCATAGTAACTTGGTAACATGACAATCATTTAAATTTTAGAATTTTGACGTGTTATAAGAAGAACACTTCTCAATTAATTGTACTAATTTTTTTAATTCCAACATAGACAATTTAATGTGTTCACACAATAATTATTAATGTGTTCACACAATAATTATTTTTAATCAGTTTATTTTTAGTTTTTACATTTTCGACTTTTGTATAAGTGAATTGAAGTTCTTTCCGCGCAACTATTTAGTAATATCATTGTTGAAAAAAAATTACAAAATCATTAAAATTTGCATCAACTAAAATGCTGAAACGAGAAGATTTTTAAAAATTGAAATTTTGTACTTTGTCAAACTTGGCAATGATTGAGGTTTATGTACACTAGGTAGCAAATAATTTTGATTGATTATGAATTAGATATATTTGGATTTTGGTTAAAATTTTACATAATTTAAATGGATATCAAATCCGAACCGAACTTACAATGATCCAAACCAAATCTAAACCAAATTTGTAAATATCTGAATCAGATTTAAATTTCTAGTTCTACAAATCCAAAATTCAAATAGATCAACTGAATCCAAATTGATATTTGAATAAACATCTAAAATAAAAACTATACGACAAATCTTTTAATACAATGTAAATAAATAATCTAATCAATTATTTCACTTCACAAACGGCGCATATCACTACTTAGTGTACATGAAAGTGATAGTTTGAGACTTTGAGTTATGACTAAAAATCATTATCGAAATTATTGATACAAAAATTTACTTTCGAGAGAGAGTTTGCACTTTTTTCTTTATAACAAAGAAGACAGGCCGACCTCAATGTAATGAAGAGTTTGGAATTCGAGAAAATTATAGAAAGAAAGGATTGATTGTGAATAAAGCAAAGCAAATTCACAAGTCTTTGAGAATACAAATTCTTCCTATTTTAAATTTATTTCTGACAACTACATACTATATGGTTAAAACGTATTGTATTTTTTTAAAAATTATTAAAACGTATCGTATTTTTTAAAAAATTATTAAAACGTATAGTATTTGCAAGTGTATATTTATTCGTTAGCTTAAGGCTTAAACAAGTTAAATATAATACTATAAAAATCTTCATTGATTAGCTTGCATAGGCTCCTTTTCCAAAATCTTGGTCTATCTTTATATACAATTGAATTTCTAATATGTTTACCAATCGATATGTAAGGTGTATTTTTCATGCATAACAAAGTAAAACATGTATTCTATGTACCCTGACCAGTTGTTTATAAAATCACATACCTACGTTTATAGAAAATAAGATCTACAAAGAAGCATATTAATTTGTTTTTAGAAACTTAAACCAGACATTTGGTTTGTAAAATGTGTAGTATTTGTATGAAATGTAAGTACAAAGTGCAAGGGTAACGAAAACGACCAATAACTGGAGAATATTTGGGGCTTTGGAATGATATTAGATATTATTATTATTATTATTATGACTGTCATTCTGTGAAGAAAGTGACATTTCCTTTGTTTTTTTTTTCTTTGGTTTTTTTGTTTATTTATGAAACTTTGTAATTTATTTATTCAAAAGGACTTTTAATCAGCAGTACTGCACTGCAGAATGGAGATTTCGCCATCTTCTTTGTCACAATGTCAAGTTGCTCTCCATCCTTTGGATTCTCTCCAGTACATCCAAATCTTTCTTTTTATCTTTTTCCTCTTTGTATATCCCATTTTTTAAGTATATTTACTTTTAGGTGTTTTGTTTTGTTGTTTGGCTAGTTATACACATTTTTTTCTTGAGTTCTATATGATTGATGCAAACGTTACTATCATGCTTAAATCTTCACAAGGGCGAATTTAGATATGTACTATATTATATGATCTGTATTCAACTACTCCGAGTGCATACATAGTTTTATATGTTTTTTTTTGCTCAACACTAGATTTTGTAGTCGGTACAGATTTGGATTTATATATTGAAAAGTGGTCAATTCGGTTTTTAAATCATACTTATAACCAACACCTCTCTGTCTATGTATACTGAACCCATCAAAGAGAATATTGTACATGCATTTTGTAAACATATTTGATGTATGTGTGTGTGAATACAAGCCATACTTTAAGATGTAATCATAAAAATGCATTATATCTCAATTTGGACCATCGATTTCTCACGAGAAAAATGAAAATCTTCTTACCAATAATTATGTAATTAGTAGTGTGGTTATTTGCTGATCATTAAATGCTTTTTACCCGGATTTATTTGTCGGTACGAAACTGAAGAGCAAAGTGAAAATTTAATGGCAAATGATGGTTCGATGATGCGGTTGGACAGGGGAGGAAACGACAGTGGCTTGTGTCGTTTTTATTCGGGTAAATAGTAAAAAAGGAAAAGAAATCATATAAATAAATAAAAATCATTTGATAATGATGTAAATGTTTTTTCCCTCGAACTATGCTGTAAGCTGTTTGTTTTTGTAACGTACTGTTATGTCTGATGGGACCATTCTCATTAACTGCTGGACCCATTTTATTAGTAACCAACAGTAAATACTTTAAGAATGGTGAAATAACTTTTAAAAATAACCATCAAAAAGAAAATAAGCAGTTCAAGATGATAAGAGAGTTGCACCAGCCTCAAGTTCTATTCAATAACCAGTTTATAAGATGATTATGCAATACTCAGAAAGAAAGAAAAAACACACATATTTAAGGCATTTCCAATGGTTTGACATTTTTTTTAACTGAAATAATCTCAAAATGATTTTATGTTTTAATCCAACAATTTCCTTCATCTCTTTCTTTAAAAAGAATATTTATGCATATTTTATTATAATACTTATTGTTAGTTTTAATAATGCTTGTTATTTTAAAACCTTATAACTTTTATCCAAAAATAATTATATTTAAGTATGTCTTTATTATATACACAATCTAGTTTCTAAAATAATAAAAAATATATAGATAAATTATTACTGTATTATGAAAATATCAATTATTTTGGTAAAGAATAAAACATATATATTAATTTTTTTAGATATAAAACAAAACTATATAAAAATTGAAAGGTCAATCTCTAAATAAAAAGATTTAATACTAAAACGAGTTTGTAAATAAGGTTTCCTCACATTTAAAGAAATACTATGCGTAAACTTATTTTACCCTTCAGAATAATGCATCATTGGATAATGTTTTTTTTTTCATCTTTGTGAAATTTTCAGTTGGAATGAATTAACCCAAATGTTATTTTATTGAATGCTTGGGACATGAAGAATCCTAGTATTGAATCTAAAATGATGGGGGGGGGGGTGCCATGCATTAAACACAGCAGACTGGTGGCAGCACGTGTCCAAAACACAGTATGTGGTGTGTATGAAAAGTCAACTTACTCCGATTAATTACAACCATCCTTTAGTTGTAATAAAAACAAAACACTTTTTCTTTATGAGAAAACACGTTTAGGTCTTCTAGACAAATCTGAAGGTAACTTTAGAAAGCGTAAGATACGTTATATAAACCTTTTTAAACATACTGTACTATTAAATAAGTAATGTTGATAATATAACCTTTAGATTCGAGTAAATATACAAATCTAAAGGAAAGAAAAAAAAAAAGGAGACACGCATGCAAAGTGAAGGCAGAGAGAAAGAGAAGAAAGGGGGGTAAGAAAAAGTTACTGAGGAAACTACTGTTTCCTTTTTACATTCCCTATCGTCTGTTTACAGCAGATAAAAAGGGACCATTGGACCCCAACATGAAAAATACCAAACCTAATAGAAATTCATTTTTATTTATGAAAATAAAAAATAAAAGTATGCAAAAGGGAATATAATTAATTATAAGTAGCGAAACTTTAGGCTAAAGGAGAAGAAGAAGAAGACGCGAGATCTTTTCCTCATCTATCTTCGAAGGAAGCCTTTGTCTCATGCTTTTACTTTTCCCGTCGAGAGTTCGTATCCTCGCGATTCTCGAGTTTTCTTAAATTAACGTGTTGGAGAATCAGTCTCTCTCTCTGATTGGTTTAAAAGGGTATATTGGAATCGGAGAGATCGTGGGTTTCATCTAGGTATAAATTCCTGAGCTTCTTCGAGCTCTGTTTTCTTCTCTGTTTTTGTGGGTTCCTGAGAATCGGTCGGTGAGATCCGTATTGTAGTATTCAGTCCCGCATTGTTGCGTTTTCAATCGTTTATTATTTGAGTGTCGGTGTGAGATTCTCTGATAACCTCTTCTCATCTTTTTTAACGGTTTCGTTTAAAGTTTCGAGATTGCATTTAATGGCCAGCTCAACTCAACTGATTCGTTTTTGTTTTGTTTTTAAGGACAAGAAGACAAGTGTAGATAAAAAAGAGAGACTTCAATGCTCTCTCCACTGAGTGATTAAGAGACCAGATCTGTAACCCTTCTTCGAGAAGAACATAAAGGTTTAGTCTTTTTTTTTTTTTTTTTTTTTTTGGCTGAGGCAAATATCTTGTTGTGAATGCCATCACAGGAGGAGGAGGAGCATTATATTTTTTAAGAAATTGAAAACCCAAGAAAAGATAGATTCTTTGTTTCATTTCTCATCTCTCTCTTTGAGTAACCCTTTTCTTTTTGTTTCTCTAGGTTTGTTTGTTTTCCTCATGAGTGATGATGCTCGTTTAACTCACATGCATGTCCTCTGAATCACCTTTGCCATCAACAACAAGCCTTCCCCTTTTAATAAGATAGATGTCTGGTAAAGTTCCATTCTTTTGTTCCCTATGGATGGTTAGACTTAAAGATACTTACTTTGACTTTGTCTATATCGAAGGCATTGAAGAGTACGGTTCT
This sequence comes from Moricandia arvensis, assembly GCA_905132765.1. Classification (NCBI taxonomy): domain Eukaryota; kingdom Viridiplantae; phylum Streptophyta; class Magnoliopsida; order Brassicales; family Brassicaceae; genus Moricandia; species Moricandia arvensis. The sequence goes on from CAJHQP010001231.1 coordinate 32,524, forward strand.
CTTGACGAAATCAGGGAGAGAAGATCTGACTTTGATATCTCTGAAGATGATGAAAGACGTCGCTCTAAGATCGGGAACCTGAAGAAGAAGGCTATTCATGCTTCAACCAAGTTCACTCATTCCTTGAAGAAAAGAGGCAAAAGGAAAATTGACTATAGGATTCCTCCAGTCTCCATTGAAGATGTACGTGATGAAAAAGAGGAGAGTGTTGTGCTTGAGTTTCGCAGTAACCTTCTCCAAAGAGACTTGTTACCTCCTAGACATGATGACTACCATACTCTTCTTAGGTTTGTTTGTCACTTGAGTTTATATTGTGATGTGATGTGTTGTTTATAAGTGGGACCTGTCTAGCTAACTCACTATTTAATTTTTATATGTAGATTTTTGAAGGCGAGGGATCTTAACATTGAGAAAACCATCCAGATGTGGGAAGAGATGCTTAGATGGAGAAAAGAGTACAGGACAGATACAATACTAGAGGTAAGGATTCATTGAGTTAAGTTTGACACCAGCTTGTTAGTTGTTCCATATCAAGCTCTTGTATTTATTTACTTCTGTGTATGTTGATGTTAGGATTTTGATTTCGAGGAGCTGGAAGAAGTTCTGCAATACTATCCTCAAGGCTATCATGGAGTTGACAAGGAAGGAAGACCTGTCTACATTGAAAGACTTGGAAAAGCTCATCCCTCTAAGCTTATGCGTATCACCACCATTGATAGATATCTTAAATACCATGTGCAAGAGTTTGAGAAAGCTCTCCTTGAGAAATTCCCTGCATGCTCGATTGCAGCAAAGCGCCGTATCTATTCCTCCACTACAATACTGGATGTGCAGGGACTGGTACTTAATTAAGATACTCCTAAATTTTTGGGCTTCTGGTATTGCTTTTTTAGTTCTTCCGTATTCTTAGCTTTGAAGTGTCATGTTAATCACAGGGCATGAAGAATTTTACATCAACAGGTGCAAGTCTTGTGGCTGCCATGTCGAAGATAGACAATAGCTACTACCCTGAGGTACTTGAGTTTCTAAGTTTACATTTTATATCTTCTTTGCATACATACCTTATTGTTGCAAGTTAAATATTATTTTGCAGACGCTGCACAGAATGTACATTGTAAATGCTGGAACAGGTTTCAAGAAGGTGCTTTGGCCTGCTGCTCAGAAGTTTCTTGATACAAAAACCATCGCAAAGATACATGTACAGCTCTCAGCCTAGTTTTCTCTCTGGTCAATTATTGCCATGTGTACTTCATCTTACTTCTGCTGCTACAGGTGCTAGAATCCAAATCTTTATCCAAATTACATGAAGTTATCGATTCAAGGTAGTTTGGTTTCCATTTATACCACACCGTGAGAAATTTCTGATATCATTTGTTGCCACTACTTACCAGATCGTTGTCCAAATTTTCTGTGATTGTAGTCAATTGCCAGACTTCCTCGGAGGTTCATGCTCTTGCTTTGGCGATGGAGGGTGTCTTCGCTCTAATAAAGGACCCTGGAATGATCCTGAAGTAATGAAGGTAAATATATGGATCCTATTATTAGTCGCTATTAATTTTTAGGACGGTTTTCCTTCCTTGGGAACTATCAAATAGAAGTCAGCTTATAGCCTGGACTTGTACATGAAGCTCATTTTAGATCTGTGCCTCTTATAGCTCATCTACAATGGAGAATCATCACTCTTTAGGCAAAGTACCAGGCAGAATTCTTCATCCTACATTAGTATACATCCATCTAAGGTAATGGCGCTATCGACCTAATATTTCTGTTTGCTCTACAACTTTTCTTTCCGGTTTGTATGACAAACCAATTTTGAAATTTCAGGCTATGCAAGCTGAGAGTTCAGCAACAGAATCTCTATCTTGTTCTGATGTTCCTACTGGAAGAACGTGCTCAGCCTCTGCTCATGTGAATTCAGCTTATGAGGAAGTGAGTTTTATTTTGTGGGTACATTTGTGTCACAGTCCACTCTAGCTTCTTAATACTGACCAGAACAATAATGATCTATTCAGGCTAGGACATCAGATGTTAACGGCTATTATAGTTGCGATGACAAGTTTGCCATACCTAACACACCTACTAACGGAAGAGGCCAAGAAAGGCAATCCCATTGTCAAATGCTCGAACTCGATCTCAGTTCAAAGGGAACAGTTGACAGCATAAAACCTGAAAACCTAGGCAAATGGATACTCTCATTGTTGCTGAAACTAGCAGCAGTCTTCCGTTATATCCCGTTTGAGAGTTCGAGAAAGAAGCATAACATCACTCCCTCAAGTCCAACAGAAGATGAGAGTAGGAGCACTCTCACCCAAACTCCTACGGAGACCACAATGAAGGACCGGATTGGCCCGTGTTTGGAGCGTATTCAGAAACTGGAGAAGAAGTACGAGGAAATCAGGAACAAACCAGTTAAAATACCTGTAGAAAAGGAGAGAATGCTGATGGATTCTCTAGACAGAATCAAATCAGTTGAGTTTGATCTCGAGAAAACAAAGAGGGTAATAAATTGATGTTGCGTTTCCTTGTTTTGTTTCTCAAAAACTCTGCATAATTGCAGTATGGAGTTTTGACATTTTCAAGTGGTGGTTGCAGGCTTTACACGCAACAGTGATGAAGCAGATGGAAATAACTGAGATGCTGGAAAGTATACGAGAGTCCCAACTTCACGTAAGTACCCCCATTGATTATATGCTGCCTTGCCTCTCTAGCTCTGGTGAACAACAATGACATGAGCTAACACCCGCAGATTCTATTCTTTTGTGCAGAGAAGAAGATTGTTCTGTTAAAATACCCGTAAGAGAACATCTTCTGCTGAGTTTTGCACAAATACAGCTCCAAACTTCTGCACAGAGAGAGAAAGAGAGAGAGAGAGCAGATTTTCCCAGAAGAACAAACTTGTGAGTTGCTTTTTCTCCTTCCTCCTCTAACTTGGGGGCACAGCCTTTTTGTGTTTCTTTCTCATAGGTCCATCTGCTTCCACTTTTTAAGTTAAAAAGAAGAGGAATAAGATAGGGACAGAGAAAATCTTTTGAGGGTTGATAATGTAGATTTGAGTATCAAGCTGATTGATTCTAGATCCTTTTGTTGTAATCAGTGTAGAGAAGAAACTACACTAAACAAAAAAATATATTAGATTTTGTAAATCTTTACCTAAGGTATGATATAATGGAAAACAGTATCTTTAATTGTTTAACATGAAAGCAAGAAGAAGCGAGATTGTGAAGATGACTATACTGATGATGTATTAAGTATGATTTAGAAATCTCATGCGTCTTGCATATGTTTATATGATTAGAGTTTAAGGGGTTTGTTTAACGCAAATACTGATTTTGTGTCCACTTTCGCAATGTCCAAGTGGATTAAATTGTTATAAAGAAAACGTAAGGCGGTTTATAGACAACAGTATAAACTAGAAGGGGTTGTAACAAAAATTATTGGTCTGAAATCTCATAATCCAAAGAGAACCAACGAGAGAATGCCACATCATCAGCTGGGAATTGATGATATCCTCACAAATAGCAAATCTTGTAATCATCTCTCCTCCAAAGCTAAGATCATAAATCCAAAACCACTCGTTCTCTCTTGCAGTGAACTCAACTTCTCCAAAGAAAGAAGAAGAAGATAACATAAACATGGCGACAAGTGCATCTGCTTTGCTCACTCCCACACCAACCTTCTCCACCGCAATCTCCCATAAAAACCCAAACTCCATCTCCTTCCACGGCCTCCGTCCTCTCCCTCTCGGCGCCTCCTCCTCCTCAGCGTTACCTAAGCTATCCACCACCTCCGGGAGAAGATCTTCCTCCTCCACCCTCGTGAAGGCCGAGCTCAGCCCATCCGTCGTCATAAGCCTCAGCACTGGTCTCTCCCTCTTCCTTGGACGCTTCGTCTTCTTCAACTTCCAGAGAGAGAACGTGGCCAAACAAGTGCCGGAGCAGAACGGTAAAACACACTTCGAAGCCGGGGATGATCGTGCCAAGGAGTACGTGAGCCTCTTGAAGTCGAACGATCCGGTTGGGTTCAACATAGTGGATGTTCTTGCTTGGGGTTCTATTGGACACATCGTTGCTTACTATGTCTTGGCCACTTCTAGCAATGGCTATGATCCTAGCTTCTTTGGCTGATTCCTTTTTCCAAATTCTGTCTGTATATGTTTGACTTGTATCGCAAGCTACCTTATCTCTTTTGTTTTGCAACATTTTAAACTTTTGAAGTCTACAAAGAGCGGTTTGCAGACTTAAGAAAAAGTGTAGAGACACTGGAAACATAGATGAAATACGATAGTTATATATGGTGAGAAAGCTAATATGTTTAACTGCTTAAAGCATTTCCTAGGGCTGGGCGTTCGGGATCCCAATCAAGTTTCGGTTCGGGAACAATCGGGTATCAGTTTGAGTCTAATTGGGTTTACGAAGATCAGTCTCATTCGGTATTATAAAAGTTTGGTTCGAATTCGATTCTGGTTTAGTCATGTTCGGTTCAGATTTAGTAACATGCCAAAGAACTGATTGGATCCGGTATAATTTTGGGGCTCGGATCTTAATCGGGGTTTTAGTTCTAAACTCTAATTTATACTTGGTTATATATTCTGTTAGGAATGACGCTAGGCGCTAATAGGGCAACTGGGTCATATCTAGCACCGAGCAAAAAAAATAGGAGATTAAGCGAAAATTACAAAAGGCAAAATTTTATATTGTTCAATATATTATAAAACATGGTAATTTTTTATTTTTTTAATATTAATACATTTTTATGTTTAAAATTTTATAAAACACATAAATATAAAAATATAAACTCAATATGGAATAATTTTCATCAAAATTATGCAAATAAGTTGCATTTATAATATTTAGATCAAATAAATAAATATTATTTAAAAACAATAAATAAATAAATTAGGCGACCACCTACACGGGTAGGCGGTCATTTAGACGGTTATGTGTTTATTTAGGCGGATTAAAATTGGATCTCCAATTTTTAGACCGATTTCGCATAAATCACGACGGATAAGTGGCGCCTAATGCCTAGACGGCCGCTTTTTAGAACAGTGGTACCCTAAAACATACTTAATAATTTTTTTAAGTAAAGAAAACTTATCCGAATGTATTGTATTTTTATGTCTCATTGCGATAATATTTGTTAACCAAAAGATTATAGTTACATCACCTTGATATAAACGTAAAACACACATAATTAAACATGAATTATTAAAAACAACAACTAACAATACTATAAACTTAGAAAACACTTTTACACTTAAAAACAACAACATTGTTTAAATTCCAAATAATTTATTATAACTAAACTTCAAAACATTAATATTAACCAAATAAAAATATATATTAAACTGTGTATTTGAATTAATTATTCATGAATAACTAGTTCTTGTAGGTGCTCCATTATATTTTAGTGTGTTTTGTATACATATTATAAAATGAGATTAGATATGCTACAATTTTTTTTTGGAATTTTGAAGTCTCTAATTTTTTAGAACAGTGGTACCCTAAAACATACTTAATAATTTTTTTAAGTAAAGAAAACTTATCCGAATGTATTGTATTTTTATGTTTCATTGCGATAATATTTGTTAACCAAAAGATTATAGTTACATCACCTTGATATAAACTTAAAACACACATAATTAAACGTAAAATATTAAAAATAACAACTAACAATACTATAAACGTAGAAAACACTTTTACACTTAAAAACAACAACATTGTTTAAATTCCAAAATAAATTTATTTATAACTAAACTTCAAAACATTAATATTAACCAAATAAAAATATATATTAAACTGTGTATTTGAATTAATTATTCATGAATAACTAGTTCTTGTAGGTGCTCCATTATATTTTAGTGTGTTTTGTATACATATTATAAAATGAGATTAGATATGCTACAATTTTTTTTTTGGAATTTTGAAGTCTCTAATTTTTCGGATATCCATTTAAGTTCGGATTCGGTTCGGGTAAAACGTATAACCCAAAATACCATAAAACAAGATTTATTCGGTACTTATGTCGGTTGTGGATTTATTTTTATCGGATCGGGTTCGGTTTGAATTTTCGGATTCAATTTTAGATTTTTGGGTTTGGTTTATTTGCCCATGCTTAGCATTTCCAGCTCATCTCTCTAAGAAAGGACAAAATATAGATAAGATTTTGTTTCAATGTATTCAATGCTATATTTTATTATTTCTATAAAAGAAAATAATTTTTCTCTATAAATGGAAGAAAATATAATATTTTTATTCTATCAAAGAAATCTCTAAAATAGGAATAAGTTAGATATGGTCTTAGAAAATTTAATATATTCCTAATCATTATTTTGTTTGTTATGCATTTCATTATTGTGCCCATTTTAATTCAGGATGTATTAGAGGCCTTAATAAAATTAAAATGATGTTAATAAAAAAATTATAAAAAAAAATTGCAGAAATAAAATACTAATAAAGCAAAATAACTTATGCTTAAATTAAAAGTTTTCAAATGGAAACAGAGAAACATAGAGAGAAACACAAAAGTTGCAAAACAGAGAAACACAAGAACAAAGGAAAAACAACAACCCATGTAAAAGTTGGCAAAGATTACAATCTATGGCCAACTCTACAACTTATTATAAAATTATAAAATGCTTAAAAATAAAAAGTTACAAGAAGATAATGAGACCAGCCCCAGCCTCAGCTTCAGCTTCAACCGCAGCATCATCAGTCGCAGCAACACTTCCCGACGCACAAGAAGCAACGAAGGATTTGTAAGCAGCCATCTCTCTTTTGTACCTCTCCATATCCTCAGCAGCTTTTACCTGATAAACCTATTTTCATAAATCATTCAAGAAAACAAAAAAAAAAAACCCATTAAAATAATATCACATTTCCTTATGTTTTAAGAGAGGGTTTTAACTTCTGTTACCTCTCGACCAGATGGAGAGAGGTTCCTCCACTTGTTCCCGATCTCCTTGATGAGGGAACGTTCTTGCCCAGCGTACTCAGCCTTAAGCCTCTTGTACTCCTCGGAGAAGAAGAAGTTATAGCCGCTTCTTTGGAACTTAGGGCGCAAAGAATCCACTGGAGACAGTTTTGCTTTCTTCTTGCGCCTTCGAGGAGTTTCAGGAGAAGGAGAGTATTGGTAAAGCACTCCTGTGAGCTTCTGTGATCCCATCTTCACGGTCACAAAATAACAGCCCTCATCAAACTTCCCATCGATCACCCCTTCTATTTTGGAACCAAGATGCAGTTCTTGAGTGCCTGAAAGTTTCACAATGCAAAAATCTCAATACTATACAGTTAATTTATAAATTAAATTGCATGTAATCTTGAGTACCTTTGTCATGTACACCGTTCCCCACAAGGCGCTTCACAGCTTCTTCTGTGAAAAAAACAAATAAGGGGAGAACATAGTTTATATTGTTAATCATGATTATAATTATTACGACCTTTGTTTCATTTTAGTTGTCGTTTTAAGTTTTTATACACAAATTAAAAAATATTTAATTTACATATTTTTAAAATAAAACATTATTACTTGTAATCTTAATCACATTTTAACCAATAGAAAATAAAATAACATATAAATTTAATAAATTCTGCATTGAAATACGCTTATTTTGAAACGATAATTTTAATCGATAAAGAGAATTAAATGAAACGAGGGAGTATTATTATTATCAGACCTCTCTGCCAGAATGAAGAAAGTGGTTGTTTGAAGAAATACACATGCTCGAACTCAAGTAGCATCCTCAGATAATTCCTCCTTAAAACATACGCTGCGTTGGTTATTGGTTTCTTCAAGTTAAATGTTCCAATCACCTCTTTGGCCTTACGATTCTCTATCACCTACAATCACACCACCATGATTTGTATTACGTATAACAACAAAACCTTTGAGAAACTTGATGTTCAATAGCAGCATGCTAAATATGAAACTAAGATCATATAGAGATATACCTTTTCAAGACCACCTCGAGTTGTGACTTGGACGAAAAGCTGATGCAGATCCAGAATCTCTCCACTCACAGTAGGGTACCTTCTGTCAGAATATGCAGATTATGAAACTATTCTTTAGTAATAAACACACAAAACACACACACAAAAATGCAAAACTCACCTGAGAATTTTCCCATAACCTTCGAGAAAAGCACTGAGCTCGTCCCAAAAAAGGTCAGGGTTTCGGACAAGATTATCGTACAAAGCCGTACGAGAGGATTCACCTTCGTTCATGTTGTCTGAAGAAGAGCCATCATAAGCGGGAACCAGTTGAAGTTGTGAATCAGTTAAAGTCTCATCGGTCGACATGATTTTTCTTTTTTTTTTTTGGTGAAAAGAAGGTTGCAAATATTTTTTTTTTATTGTTTTCTCATACAAATATATAAACTTGCATGTCTGGGGTTTAATTGAAGGAAAGCTATGCAATGTCTTCTTCAAATCTAATATCAGTGACTAGTATTTATACACTTTTTGGCATCTCTCCACCAAAGATAGAATTACTTCATTTCTGTTTTACTTATTCGGTGAATGAATTAAAATCTACTATTAATAATTGAGATATTGAATACATTATAGTGAATTTGGTAAAATTTTAAAATACAATTATAAATTTTTGTCGGTATCGAAAAATTGGTCAAGTTATTAGTTTGTGTATTTGACTAAAAGATATAGCCTTATACATAGATTTGTAATTTTTTAAGAGATAATTTCATTTGAAATAAAATAATGGAACTGATTTATTTGTAAATCTTTCAAAATTGTGTTAAAGGGTTGAATTAAGTCACACATAGTCGGCATATATAGCAATAAATAAATTTAAATCTACATATAGTAATAGAGTTGTTGAATATATGTTAATATTTTTTGGCAGTATTTCAAAATATAATTGTAATTTTGTCGCTATCGAAAAATTAGTTAAGTGGTTAATTTTGAATTTGAATAAGAATTAATCTTTATATCTATTTTTTCATTTTCTTAGTAGAGCCGGTTTCACTGAGTAAAATGATGCAACTAATTTAAATCTAAATCTTTAAATTTTTGTTAAAGATTTGAAATGTGTGATAAATTAATAGTCAAAACATATATAAATAAATAATTTTTAACCCATAACTAATAATATAGAATTAGTAATAGAGGTGTTGAAAATATTTAGTTATTTTCAGAAAATATAGCCAGTTGGTAGATTTGTTTCGGTATTAAAATGTGAATAAGTTTTGTATTTAAACAAAAATATTGATTAAAAAAGCTATCATATATACCGAGTGACGTTAGCTCAATTGAACAAACACCATAAGAAAAACTTAATCCAATCTAAAGTAACTTGAAAGGCTCGCGTCAATATAGAGGATGAGGATCTTTCAAGCTTAGTGAAAGCCTAATTAATGGATCCATACATAACTTTTCTAGTTGACCAGTGTTACTAAGGTCTTTGCCCGAATGTATGTAGTCATACTCAATGTTCTAAAAATCGTTATGCAGTTGTTAGTCGTGGAGGATTATTATTTAGGCGGACACTTATACTGATTTTTTGAACATCTGATTACTTAGAAACGTCACCGCCTATACTTTCGTTTAGAACACTAGTCCTACTCCAAGAATACATAATTTTTCTATGATCTTTTTAAATTGGTTTAACTACTATGTCAATATTAACTGAAAAATCTTTTGGTTAAAATTATATGTTATGGTTATTCATATAAGTTTTTGTTTCTTTCATACGATAAAGCAGCTTACATTTATACCTCCATCGTCACAATTTATTTAAATGGCACAAATTCGAAATGGTCTAACTATGTAGGTAATACAAAAATGAAAACATAATCACACATATTTTTCAGCTCCAATGAAGAAAATTCGAAGGAACAACAACTTGCTCTTCTTGCACAAAGAGGTCGTCTGGATTCCGTAGAACGGCATGCATCAAACAAAGCAAGACACCCGTCAAGACCCCAAGTACCAGACTCAAGAAGCAATGCGTGAACCACAACGCCCAGAGCGAGCCAATGATTAACCCAAAGAAGATCACTCGGTCACTAACATGTCGACCGTACAAGACCAAAGGATGGTCCCTACAAAAGCAGAAGAGCAACCACATGATAGCAAAAGAAGCAATGGTGAGAAGAGCTGTGGGATCACTTATCAAGAAGAGTGTGACCGAGACCGCGGTCACGAGAGAGTAGTTAACCATGAAATGGTGGAGGTTGAGTTTTGAGCGCGAGACGGCGGAGGAGAAAGAGGTGGGACGGTCCATAGAGCCTAGTGCTAGAAACTCCAACCATGGACGGTGACTAGAAACAAAGGCTATTAGATTTTGCACCGAAAGAGATATAACTTCACCAAAAGAAAGATGCGTCTCTTCCGCCGTGATTGGAAGATTCTCCACCGGTGATAGCATCGCCGGACGCGGCTTTTGAGTCCTCAGGTCAACCAACCAAAAAAGATAACAATATGACCGAAATTAAACAAACGTTTATGTATTAGCGGAAAAAGAAGTTGGTGGCACGTAGGAGTGGAAATTTAATTTATTATCCATGGGCCTCTTCTATCCGAATGCAATTTAAAATTTTGAATTACGGGTATAAGTTAAGATTATTTTAAGTGGGGACGGATGTGGTCTAACCGGATTGTGGGTACTCACCAACGCACAACTTAAGAAAACATGTTTGATTAATTTTTAAAAAACTATTTTCATGAAAATATAAAATATTATAAATATTTATATAAATTTAATTATAAATATATTATTTTAGTATTAATTTTTAGAAATATTGATGATTAAAATAAATATAAAAAATAGAATTAATATTATCCATGAGTTCAACATGCTAAAATGACTCGACTCGCGTAACATGCAAAATAAAAATTCCTATACTCAACTCCTTCCCTAAAACCGGAGTGGAAGTAGACCCGACAAGTAGATAAAATTATGCAGGACCGGACAATCGGGGTTCTAATCAGATTTTGGTTAAGGTTCATTCGTGTTTTCGTGTTTATGAATTTCGGTCCTATTCATATATTATAAAAATTCTGGTCAAATTTGGTTTGAGTTTAGTTGGATCAGTTTGAGTTTAGTTATATATCCAAGATTCGGTTAACTCGATTCGATTTCGGATACTAAACGGGTTATTGGTTTTAAAAATACTAATTCGTATTGATCAAACCAATATATTTTCAATCATTTCAATTTTTTTGTGTATTTGGCTTCCTCAAACCATATTGTCGTCGTCGTTCAAAATAGTTTTGTGAAATTCTTGTATCAACCATACAAAACTGGTCGTTGAACTATAAAGAAACATAAAAAATCAAAGTCATTTAACAATTGTATCGACGTAAGAAAAACTATTTACACTTAAAAAAATCAACATTATTTAAACTTCAAAACAAATTTATTCATAACTAAAATTCAAATGCCATTTCAAATATTAAAATATTAATATTAACTAAATAAAAATATATGTAATAATTATATTTTAAGTACTCAATAATATTTTAATATATTTTGGATATATATTAGAAACTGAGATTATGTATCAAACAAGATGCATTCAATGTTTATATCGGTTTCAGATCGATTCGGTTTAATATTTATCGGTTTGGGTTTGGTTTGGATTTTCGGGTTTGGTTTATTTGCCCAGTGCTCACATTATGCGCCATGCCCAGTTTTTATTAATGAGCCTATAAACTCGGGTCGGATCCTCTTTAAAACTGTTGGACCGGGTTCGGCCAATCTCCTCGTCTGTTCTGTAAGAAAGAGCCAGAACCAGACGACCGAGTAGAACTGGATTCAGTTTCCTCTGATTTACCGTTCCACCCCTCGATTTCACCTCCTTCGTCTTCAAGGTATCTCGCATCTCCTCTCCGTAGTCGTCTAAGTGAGATGGGATTCGTTGAAACTTAGATTGGATCAAGCTTTGATATGAACTCTTTAACTCATTCGGGCACAAGTGTTGTCCGTAAAGCTTCTCGCTTTCTTCTAACCTCGAGGAGATTCTGCGATAATGGGTTGCCTCCTCCTGTAGAAGAGACTTTGAAGATAACATGGGAAACATCGGAGATGGATTGTGGGTTCACTGAGGAACATGAGAAAATCTCTGTTAGGAAGAGGTTTCTGGATAGTACTAAGCTCAGTGCGTCTCAGGTTCTCGATACTTTACAGCAAGATTGTCCTGGTTTCAATACAAAATCAGCTTTAGATGAGTTGAATGTTCCAATCTCAGGACTTTTAGTGAGAGAGGTTCTCGTTGGGATCTTGAGGAGACTGAGCTTTGATAACAAGACAAGGTGTGCTAAGCTAGCTTACAAGTTCTTTGTTTGGTGTGGTGGACAAGAGTCTTTCAGACACACTGCTAATAGTTATCATCTACTTATGAAGATCTTTGCAGAGTGTGGCGAGTATAAAGCCATGTGCAGGCTTGTTGACGAGATGATTAAAGATGGTTATCCGACCACGGCAAGGACGTTTAATCTCTTGATATGCACTTGTGGTGAAGCAGGTCTTGCAAGAGAAGTCGTGGAGCAGTTCATCAAATCCAAAACTTTCAACTACAGACCTTTCAAACACTCTTACAACGCCATCTTACATTCTTTGTTAGGGGTGAAACATTACAAGCTGATTGAGTGGGTCTACGACCAGATGTTAGAAGATGGGTTCTCGCCGGATGTTCTGAGTTACAACGTTGTAATGTTTGCAAGCTTTAGGTTAGGTAAAACGGATAAGCTTTACAAATTGCTTGATGAAATGGTTAAAGACGGGTTTTCACCGGACTTGCACACATACAACATCCTCCTCCACCATCTTGCAACAGGGAATAAGCCTCTCGCGGCGCTTAATCTACTGAACCATATGAGAGAAGTAGGAGTAGAGCCTAGTGTGATCCATTTCACTACTCTCATAGATGGGCTGAGCCGGGCCGGGAAGTTAGAAGCTTGCAAGTACTTTATGGACGAAATGGTGAAAGCTGGATGCACCCCGGATGTTGTATGCTACACTGTTGTGATCACAGGGTATATATCAGGTGGGGAGCTTGAGAAAGCGGAGGAGATGTTCAGAGAGATGACGGTAAAGGGGCAGCTTCCGAATGTTTTCACTTACAACTCTATGATCCGTGGGTTTTGTATGGCCGGGAAGTTCAAAGAGGCACGGTCGTTGCTCAAGGAGATGGAGTCAAGAGGGTGTAACCCTAACTTTGTGGTGTATAGTACACTGGTGAACAATCTGAGGAACGCAGGGAAGCTTGTAGAGGCTCATGAGGTTGTTAAGGACATGGTAGAGAAAGGGCATTATGTTCATCTTATTTCAAAGTTTAAAAAATATACAAGATCCTAGTTTTTTGTTTCAGAAGTCAAATTTTGTGGTATCTATTAAAAAAAAACAAATATAGCTGTTCTCATTTTATTATGTTTATCCTTTCTCAAACATGTTCTATAAGCAAATAAGGCATTGTTTGAAATAGCAAAGAAAAAAAGGAAAAAGAAAACGTCGACAGCAGGGTTCGAACCTGCGCGGGCGAAGCCCAACAGATTTCAAGTCTGTCTCCTTAACCACTCGGACATATCGACTTTGATGTCTAACTTAGAAAGCCATCTATATTTTGGATAACAAATGAAGGCCCAATAAAGGCCCATAAGCGCTGACTTGGATCCTCTACCTAACACTGAGGCTTCCTCTAACGACGCATGCCGCGTGTTTCGTCATCAAGACGGTAAATCTGAAAGCCGATCGAATCTGAAGACAACCGGCGAAGAATCTCTGAGTCGTAGATTATATATATCATCACCCCGGAGACATACTCAGAGTTTGTTTATCATCACGGCGAGTGCGATGATGATGTGTTAGTAACTGAGACTACTAATTAGATATGTCATCGGGAGGAGCCGGAGACTACAACGAGGACCGGCATCTGTTACGATCCACCGACGGCGATGAAGCTAGCATTCGCGGAGGAGACGGCGATCTAGATGTCGAATCTCAGTCTCCGGCTATCAGAAATTCCACCGGAGGAGGAGTTAGAGATCTGTTCAAGCATCTAGATCGGAGATTCTCTCTCTCCGGACGACGTATAAGCTTAAAACGGTTGGAGAACGTCAGAGTTGATAGAGAGAACCACCACCTTCCCTCATCTTCTTCCCCGCTTTCTTCTGTTGTGGTTGCCAGAGAAGAAGAAGATGGCGTCGATGATCGAGATTACCGGAACGACGATGAGTACGGTTTTGATGACGGTAACGACGTGTTAGGAGATAGCGCTCCACCTGAGTGGGCTCTGCTTCTTATCGGATGTCTTATCGGTGTCGCCGCTGGAATTTGCGTCGCGGGCTTCAACAAAGGGGTACGTACTATCTTAGATCTCGATCTAAATTTGAATCTAAATTGATTCAAACAGAGTAGTGTTTATTTTGTCTAGGTTCATGTGATTCATGAATGGGCATGGGCTGGTACTCCAAACGAAGGTGCTGCTTGGCTTCGTCTACAGAGACTAGCTGATACTTGGCATCGGATTCTTTTGATTCCTGTCACTGGGGGTGTTATAGTAGGGATGATGCATGGTTTGCTCGAGATCTTGGATCAAATTAGGCAGTCCACTTCTTCTCAAAGACAAGGAGTTGATTTACTCGCTGGTATATTCCCAGTGATTAAAGCTATTCAGGCTGCTGTGACACTTGGTACAGGATGTTCACTGGGTCCTGAGGGACCTAGCGTCGATATTGGAAAGTCTTGTGCCAATGGTTTTGCGCTAATGATGGAAAACAACAGAGAAAGGAGAATAGCTCTCACTGCAGCTGGTGCGGCTTCTGGGATTGCATCTGGTATATTCTAGATCCTACCTCTTTTGAAATTTTATATACTTGATAGTTATGTATTATTGGATTGTTAATGCACCGAGCAGCAGCATAGCTCATTCACTCTAGTATCTTGCCACTTAACATTGGCTTTACTGTGGTGAGTTTGATCGATATATGTTCGTACTAGGTTCCTGAGATCGTTTTGGCTATATCTGCATGGCCCTTCGTTCTTTTAGATCAGTCCCTTGGTCCCAGAATTTTTGTATGTAGCCTACAAATGTCTCTATGAATCTTAGGTTCTAGCATTAGACAAACCACTTTGCTGGTATTAATTAATGAAAATAGTTTACTTGTGGTTATTTTGAAGTTAGGTGTATATGAGAGCAGTGAGACAGGCACTGCAATTATTCTTTTCTTCTCAATAAATAACTCAATTTGCTGCACTTTCGTTCATGGTTCTTTTCTTTCTTTCTGGTTACAGGTTTCAATGCAGCTGTGGCGGGTTGTTTCTTTGCTATTGAGACGGTTTTAAGACCTCTACGTGCCGAGAACTCCCCTCCATTTACCACTGCAATGATAATTTTGGCTTCTGTTATATCATCGACTGTGTCAAATGCGTTGCTTGGGACTCAGTCAGCTTTCACAGTCCCCTCGTACGACCTGAAGTCCGCTGCAGGTCTATTTTCTTACCTTTACGCTCAATTGCAAATCTTTCAGTTTGTCTTGTGCTATAATTTTTGTGGTAGCTTATAGTTTGGTGTCCTCATGGATAGGTGATTATCATATTATATGTCATAAAGGATCTTGGTATCTTTAAATTACAAAGGCCGATATTTATTTGACCCAGCTAGCAGCTGCTTATTAAGTTTTCGACCATGTTTTCACATGTCTCCAGAGCTCCCTCTGTACCTGATATTAGGCATGCTGTGCGGTGCTGTCAGCGTTGTTTTTTCTCGCCTCGTCACGTGGTTTACCAAGTCATTCGAGTTCATCAAAGACAAATTTGGCCTACCTGCTATTGTCTGCCCTGCATTAGGTGGGCTTGGAGCTGGGATGATTGCTCTCAAGTACCCCGGAATTTTGTATTGGGGGTTTACAAATGTTGAAGAAATCCTGCATACTGGAAAGAGTGCTTCAGCTCCTGGAATTTGGTTACTAGCTCAATTAGCCGCAGCCAAAGTTGTGGCTACAGCTTTGTGCAAAGGCTCTGGGCTTGTAGGCGGGCTATACGCACCAAGTTTGATGATTGGTGCTGCTGTTGGTGCTGTGTTTGGAGGTTCGGCTGCTGAGATTATTAACAGAGCTATTCCTGGTAACGCTGCTGTTGCTCAACCACAAGCTTACGCTCTGGTATTGTATTCCCTCTGTCGCATGCCCTTACTTCAATTTAGCTTTTTCTAAATTGAAGAATGCAAAATTCGGTTGTTACTGATTTTGACTCATCAAGATGCCCTCATTTTATGTGGTGCAGGTTGGTATGGCAGCTACACTAGCTTCCATGTGCTCAGTCCCCTTAACATCAGTATTACTGCTGTTCGAGCTAACAAAAGATTATAGAATTTTGCTTCCTCTCATGGTAAACCTACGTTCTCACTTTCAGTTTTTTTCTCTGGTGCTTATGTAACAAATTCTTTCCGAATTGGCTTATTTAACTGATCGAGCAGTAAAGCCTTTATTGAAACTATGAAATGACTAGCTATCATATGTACGCTATAATATTATTGTCTTTTAATCGGAGATATCATTCTTTCCGAATTGGCTTGTTTAACTGATCGAGCAGTAAAGCTTTTATTGAAACTATGAAATGACCAGCTATCATATTATTGTTTTTTGATCGGAAATCAAATTATTATCATGTTTGTTCTTGATCTGATCTGTCTTTGTGTTTCTTCTAACAGGGGGCGGTTGGTTTAGCAATATGGGTTCCATCTGTGGCAAACCAAGGCAAAGAGAGTGAATCATCTGAGGGTCGCAGCACAGGAAGAGGATACTCTTCTCTTTCACCTTCGGATCGTAAAACTACTGAAGGAGCTTGGAGACACACTGATAATACTAACTCCCTTGAGCTTTCCGTCATAGAGAACCCTGACCACAAATCTTTCTTGGATGAAGAAACTATTCTGGAAGAGTTAAAGGTTTTGCGGGTTATGTCAAAGAACTACGTGAAGGTTTCTCTGGGAACAAGTCTAAGAGAAGCAAGAAAGATCCTCAAAGACAGCCACCAGAACTGCCTTATGGTGGTCGACGAGGACGAGTTTCTAGCTGGAATCCTAACACACGGAGACATCAGACGTTACGTGTCTAGTAAGGTCACTACAATCTTAGATGTAAGTAGTGAAACGTAAAAAACTCCCTTTTTCTTTTTACTTTTGTTTTTGAAGTTGAGTTGAATGAACTCTTTGGTCTCTTGCAGGAGAATACATGTCCGGTCTCTTCTGTATGTACTAAGAAAATAACCTACCGAGGCCAAGAACGTGGTTTGCTAACTTGTTATCCCGACGCGACGGTTGGTGTGGCGAAAGAGTTGATGGAGGCAAGAGGTGTGAAGCAACTACCTATCGTTAAACGAGGTGAAGTAAGTCACAAAGGGAAGAAAAAGAAAGTGCTTGGTCTTCTTCATTACGACTACATCTGGACTTTTCTCAGGTATTCAAGAAAAAACATAAATGAAAAGGGAGCTGTTATTCGTGAAACAATCTGGATACCAAATCGAAGTTTATCTTATGTTGTTTGTTGTGGTTGACAGAGATGAAATGAGTCGTAGAAGATCGATGATCAACGAGCGGAGAAAAGACAAGTACGAGGAGGTTGGTGCTGCAAATGGGCATTGATTTTGAGGGGTTTGTGACCATTTGGTAAAAGCTTTTTCCTCTTCATTTTAATTTTGATGTCCAAATGGATTAGAACGGAGGAAAGCATGATGGTATAATAAGACCTCTTTATTTAGTTTTGTATCGTTCTCGCCAAAGTAACACACTCTTAATCATATAGTAATCAAAGAGAAATCGAGTGTAACATATATACGACATGTGTTGGGTGATCTTTGCTTTGTATCATTAGGTCTTAGCAAACCTTGTGATATTCAGAATCGACAATCTATTATAAATGAGATGAATTGTATAGTTTCTTTGATTCATCGTGTAGGTTTATGTTACATTTATCGACTTTTACATTACGTTCTTTAAGTTGCTTTTTAGTTGTCATAAAAAGATATATGATTATTCCATTTTAGAATGAAATGGAATAATCATATATTTTGTGGAATTGACAACAAAGAATACAACATGTTTGAGTTTAAGAAAAGAAATATGCTTTAGAAAAATATCTTGTATAATTGATAAATTAAAATTAAATTTGGATATCGGCAAATACCAAATCGTATTCAAATATCTATTATTTTCTAATTCAGTATCCATTAATATTTTATACTACCTCCGTTTCGATTTATTTGTCGTTGTAGAGAAAAAATTTTGTTTCAAAATAAGTGTCGTTTTATAATTTCAATGCAAAATTTATTAAATTTATCTGTTATTCTATTTTTTCATTGGTTGAAATATGGTTAGGTGTATAGGTAATAGTGTTTTTATCTAGAAAATATATAAAATTAAATGTTTTCTTAATCAGCGTGCATAAACTCAGAACGACAAGTAAATTGAAACGGAGGGAGTATTAGATTCGAGTTCATATTACAGATCTGGATATTATGTTTATCCTTAAGATAAATAATTGCCTTGCCATATAGATACATGATTCTAGAACTAATAAGAATTGCATATATTTTATATGATAAAATAAAAATGGAAAAGATAATTTATGAACTATTTTCATATATCCTTAATAACTTTTTATTTTTCTATAATTTATTCTTATTTCTTTAGATTTAAATTTTTCTGTGTTTATGATTTCTTTAAAACCCTAGAAAAATCATTTTCATGTATGACAAGTTATCAAGTGTTTTTCTTAATTTTGATATATATTTTTTCCATTTTAATGACAAACATATTTATATTTTCAACTAAGACAAATTTTGTTGAAACAATTCACAAACGTTAAAAATTATATTTAAATATCACCAAAATTTTAAAGTTGTAAATACAATAAAATTATTGTTAAGATGATTTGGAAGGTTTTTAAATTGTGATATATCTAAAAGAAAAAATAATAAGTTAGACATCTAAATTCTCACAAATAATATAAAACATTCATCAATAGAAAATATAATTTAAGATGATTATTTTGTACTATTAGTGTTCATTTATATAGGATATAAATGATATTAGTTTGACCTAAAAGGTGTTTTAGTTGAACGTTTTTTCAATTTTCAAAAAAAGATGTGTTAATTCATTAAATTATGCAACTAATGCCATGGTAATAAATTTTAGGTGGACTGATAATAATTAAGTGTTGATCACCAATCAACTGTATTACCTGTAATGCATTTTCTGATTTTAAAGGTATTAAATTTCTCAAAAGTTAAAAGAGGAATACAAATATATAAATTACTATCGACAGTCATTAATTAATTTTTTGAAAAAATATTCAAATGTATATCTTAAAAATAATACAGTAAGTAACTAAATGCAATGACTTGACTGAGTAAAAGTCATGTGAATTTTTTAATAGACGACCTCTCAAATAATCACATAATGAATTCATAGCCGCTTACAAAAAAAAAAAAGAATTCATAGCCAACATAAACATTTTACCAACTTTAAATTAGTTAATCAGATATATAATCAAATATTCGTTAGTTTTCTTTTCAAAAAGCAAGATAATCAATTTGAGAACATACTCAGTTACACTAAAAACTGATATTAATGTTGAACTTTTTTTTTACAAATCTCATGTCTAAATGCTTTAAACTTGAATAAAAGAAATTATAACCTGCCCCATAGTTCTCAAAAGTTATTTTAAGTTTTAAAATTACTACTAAGATTAATAAAATATTTGATATTTAACTCTTAACCAAAGATATAGAGAAAATAAAAAAAAACATTATTTACTCAAAATATGGCAAGTGTTCAACATGTATATATAATCTAAAACTATCAAAGAAATTGAATTTATAATTTTCAATAACAAAGTTTATCACCAATGTATATAAGTTTTTTTTGTATCACAACACTCATGATTATAAAAAGAACTGGTCTACTATCTTACATAGCTTTCTGAATATTAAAAGTATTTTCATTTTATAATGAAAATATTTAACTTATCTATTTCCAAATTATTGTACTGAGTAATAATAAATATTATTTCTCGATAACAGAATTCAAATCCAAATGAAGGAGAACAAAAAAAATTATTGGAACATATTTTAAAACGTTTTGGAACACTAAGGCTATAGTTTTTTTTTGGTAAAGTAGTTTTCAATAATTATACTAAAATTTCACTAATAGTAATATTGTACATTTTCATTTATCCCCCAATTATAACAGTAAAATGTTTAATTATTTACATTAAAATAAAATATTTTAAAATATGGAATTTACTATAGCAAAAAAATATTTAGTTATTGGAAAAATAATTCATGCAGTATGTGGAATTACCATAGTTATATATACTATACCCTGCATGTAGTTTTCCATGTATTCACCTAAAAATAGCATACCTGCATTTAAAAAAACTCTCTTCTAATTAGCACATGACATCCTATCACCCGAACATACAACTAATTATATGAAGAAATGGTCTGTTAAAATAAATTCTAATATCCATCATAGATAAACATAAATATATATATATATATATATATAGAGATTTAGGGTTTAAAGTTATGAGTGAAGTTTTGAAGGTGGGTATAAAATTTTTAAAAGTAAAAAATAAATATTAAAATTTTCAAAAAAAAAAACTATTTCGATTATTTTTTTTCTTGAGAGTTATTTTAGTAAAAAAAACTTAAAATGACTATACGAGAGAATTGCCCTTAAATATAAAATAGTTTAATAAGGTAATTTGGAAAACCAAAATTCATACTTATTATATATTTATATAAACATAAATTAAATATTTATTTTATCCAAGATAAACACATCTATTTTAGGATATGTATTTCTAATGTTCTACAAACACCAAATATTCTACAACAAAATAGATGAAAGCCAAATATCTAAACTTTAGTGAATATTATCATTAATTTAAATAATTATTTTATAAAATAATGTTTTAAGGGGATGAACAGTGCACCCTAAATTTGAGGGTGCACTGTTCACCCCCTTAAAATTTGAGGGGATGAGAGGCCATTGGAGTGCAAAACCTTTCAAAAAATGAGGGGATAAGGGCTCCTCATTTTAGGGCATCTCCAACCAGTCCCCTCATTTTTATGGGGTCCACCCTTAAAATAAGGGGATAAGGGGATAGTTCTCCAATGGTGTCCCTTTAAATATTTTCTCTTATTTTACAGTTTAATCTTCAATTTTTTTAGTAATTAATTATAACCATTAAACTTTAATAATTAAATAATAAATACATACTAATATGTGATATTGACAAAATTAGTAAACATATTTAGTAATAACACCAGATTGTTTATAAAAAACCATAAAATTACATACAATAATAAAACACATACAATTTCAAATTATAAAATACAATTAAAATACAAAACTAATCAATACTATTATTTCCGTAATGTTCCTATATATGTTCAATAAATACAATTTTAAATGATAAACGAGCATCCTTATTTTTAATTAACTTATTATTATTATTTAAAGTGAATTTTATGAAATTATATTATAATATTTAAGTGCTAGTATAATTATAATATTAAAATGCAACATAAAAAATAATAAATATATAATCATTAAACATATATAAATAGAAGGACTAAAGTGAAAAGTAAACAGTGTTTTAAGGGGGTGAACAGTGCACCCTCAAATACCCTCAAATTTGAGGGTGCACTGTTCACCCCCTTAAAATTTGAGGGGATTAAGGGCCATTGGAGTGCAAAACCCTTCAAAAAATGAGGGAATAAGGGCCCGTTGGAGATGCCCTTATGGGGTTCACCCTTAAAATAAGGGGATAAATGGGGTACTTCTCCAATGGTGTCTCTTCAAATATTTTCTCTTATTTTACAGTTTAGTCCTCAATTTTATTAGTAATTAATTATAATCATTAAACTTTGATAATTAAATAATAAATACATACTAATATGTGATATTGACAAAATTAGTAAACACATTTAGTAATAACACCAGATTATTTAAAAAAAAACATAAAATTACTTATAATAATAAAGCTTATACAATTTCTAATTTTAAATTACAAAATATGAATCATACAAAAAAGAACTCAGCAACAACAATCTGAAGAGTTTGCTCCAAATTTATATATCGACAATATTTTGGTGATTTTTAAGGTCCGAGACAACTATATCATAATTATATATATATATATATATATATATTGTAATGTGTAATATTTTAGCTTATTTTAATGTGTAATCTTTCAGTTTATTATTTTAATGTGTAATATTTTAGCTTATTTTAATGTGTAATATTTCAGTTTATTTTAATGTGTAATATTTTAACTTATTATTATTATTTAAAGTGAATTTTATGAAATTATATTAAAATGTTAGGTGCTATTATAATTATAATATTGAAATGTAACATGAAAAATAATAAGTATACAATTATTAAACATACATAAATAGAAAGAATAAAGTGAAAAGTAAATAGTATTTTAAGGGGGTGAATAGTGTACCCTCAATTTGAGGTGATAAAAGGTCATTGAAGTGCATTCAAAAAATAAGTGGATAAGGGTCCGTTGGAGATGCCCTAATGTCAAATAACATCTATAGACTGATGTTTTGGTTTTTGCACAAAAAAATCGATGTTCAGGTTATAGTGATAATTATCATAAAATTTATAACAAAAATGATTTACACTAAACAATCATTTCTAAAACATGATTTAATTCAGTGTTGGACAATGTTCAATGATTCTATAGTTAATTTTATTTTTTATATATAAAATAAAAAGTTAATCATGCTTACAAAACTAAGATATTCACAATTTCATTAAAACATGTACAATTTAACTGGATTTAGTTTAAACATCTTTTGGTGAGAAAAAATACAGACAAAAGAAATGGAATTTTTTGGGTTATCTTTTTAATATTTATCGTTTTGCTTTTTATAAAGAATGTATATCCCAATTCTTTTTATTACCTTTTATATTGTTTCTACTTTTTTATGAGGAGCGTATATTCGTTTTAGTTTTCAATAATTTGCCGGTTTAGTTTTAATATAACTGAACCGGGATATACGCTCCTCATAAAAACCAAAAACGATAGAAAAGGTAATAATAGATCTATTCATGAATTGTGAAATATGGAAGATGCAAGTTTGACTGTATAAAATTGTTGGAAAAAAAGGAAATGAATATAGGTAGCCGACAAAAAAAAAATATTATGAGTTTTATTATATAAAAACTCTCTCGAATCCTTGATATGCATCACAACCATTTTTTTCTTATCGTGTTCTTTCGGGGCTAGTTATCCCTCTCCAAAAAGGTTTATCTTTTACATTTTTGTATACATAAGACCGTATCTGAGACTTTCGGGGGTTTGAAACATTTTTAAAAATTTTACTAAAATTTTCTTTTCACAATTTGAAGGCCTATGCTTATGTAAAAACTTTTAAAAATTTAGGGGTCAAGAGCAATGTTTTATTAGTTTGTGTATAGATGCGGCATGTATATTTGTTGTTTTGGTAAATATTTTTCATAAATTTGATATCAGATTTTGTTTTTAATCTCTTTGTTTTGTGTGTATGTTTCTTGACATGTCCATATAAAAAAAGATGAGTGATTATGGTGATGGAAACTTCATGGACATGGTGTCGCATTGGTCTCCACCTCCTAGTCCTGGCCTAAGCGAGATATTTGCGACGGTGGACCAAACCGACAATGGTCTTAATCCAACCAGCGACGCCTTGCTTCAAACTAATCAGCCTGAACCAAGACCCAGTCTGGTCGACAGAGTAGCTGCAAGAGTAGGACGTAAGATTCCACCGCTCAGAACAGAGAACATGATGAGTCCATTTGCTCCATTCAATAACCCAAAAACTGCTCCTCTTGTCATCGAACTCTCTCCCGGATGGAGCCCATCTCGAATATTGCATTCTCCTTCACAGGTAAGTAACAATGTTTTTATATGTTTCTGATTGTTTGATAATGCGTCATTTATTATTCATATGATAGATATTTGAATATGAAAATACTTAGGAATAATTACGTATGTTTCCATATAGTTTTTTATTTTATTTTATATTCTCTCTGACCCAATATATGTTCCACATTATGTAAAATGTTTTCAATTTTTTTTCCTGTCTATGGCTATAAATATTTTGCTATTGACTATAATGTTTTTAACCAAATGCTGTTTATTAAAAAGTAAAGCATTTATGAGTTTTTAATTCACCAAATTTTTAATCAAACATTATAAAATTGGACAGAGGGAGTGATTGGTAATTTCGCGGCCAATTACCAACTCTGTATTTGAATGATAAAAGTTTATTTTCTTTAGATCTTTCATCAATGAGAACGTTGTTGTGAAGGTTTTTGTTAGCATCATGTTTGTATATAACTTTTGATATGCATGATTGCTCAAATGTTGTTGTATGGCTGTAACGCCTTGGTTGTAACCTTAATATAATCATTTTGTCCGAAAACAAAAATCTCAATTGGAAACCCGAACTGTTATTGTCTCTGGGTACCTTCTTTTGCAAGCTTATCTCTCCGTATACATTCTCCGATGACGGGCTTCCAGAGACAGTGGAAAACGCTGGTGAAGACCATGCAACGACGATGGTGTTCAACGACAATGTTCCTTCTCAGCCGACACACTTTGATCTGCCTCTTCAGGAAGGTACTAACTCCGTTTCAGTTTAGTTTTTGTTGTAGAAAAAATATTTTGTTTCAAAATAAATGTCGTTTTATAATTTCTAAGTAAAATTTATTAACTTTATATGTTATTCTTTTTATTGGTTGAAATGCGGTTAGGTGTATAGGTAATGATGCTATTATCTTGAAAATATGAAAAATTAAATGTTTTCTTAATCTATGTGCACAAATTCAAAATGATAAATAAAGTGAAACGGAGGTAGTAATATATAGAGTTGCTTGTGTCTCACTCATATCTGCTTTTCCATTCTTTTATTCTCCGAATATTTTTGTAAGTTTTTTTTTCATTTACATGTGTATCAGACTCTTATGTTATTCCAACGGAAAATATCCCATCTCATGTTGATCCCATTGGTGCTCCTTTAGTCGCTTCTTTTGAATCTGAAGTACCTGATGACACTGATATCACCAAGCTCATGTCCCTGGATAATGAGAGGGAGAGCGAGGACAAAGAATACAACAAAGATGAGGATAAAGATGAAGACGAAGAAGACGATGATGACAATGCTGATGAACAAGAAGCCAATCCTCCATCTCCAAAGAGAAGGCACAACTCACAAATCAATAGTAATTAATTTTAACATCTAGTTGATTACATTAACATAAACTCTATATATAATTCTCTGGCAGGAAATATGAGGAATCAAACACGATCACAACCACAAGAACAAGCAAGGTCCGAAAGGTCACACATCATATGGAGAATGAAGAAGACCAACCTTCCGATGATTATCGCTGGAGAAAATACGGTCAGAAAGTTATCAAAGGGAATCCAAATCCGAGGTTGGTATCTTTCACCATGTTCTACGTCTTTCATTTGATGTGGTTATGAGAGACTCGTTAGCAAGCAAGATATTTGCTCAGTCCAACTAGATACTCTCATATGCTAAGATCTTAAAATAATATTTTGGTAAATGCAGGAGTTACTACAAATGCTCACACAAAGGCTGCAATGTGAAGAAGCATGTACAGAGAGGAGCAGACGATGTGAAAACATTGGTAGTTACATATGATGGGACACACGAGCACCCTAAACCAGTTATACCCAGTAACCACAGTTCTGGTCCAAAGAATCGTTCTGGTTTATCAGTGCCTGCTCCTTTAGGCGGGCCACCTTTTTCTTCTTTCTCGGCCGCTCAAGACATGAGGCCTTTCCCTTATCCTTCTGCTCTGGGCCCCCAAGACAAGAGGTCTTTTCCTTCTTCGTTGAACCCAGGAGTTGACATGACACATCTCTATATGAGTGGACTTTCGAAGCTACCACCGGTTAACCAGAATCATGGGTGTATGGGCCAGAATGGTGAGCCATGGGTTAACCATAATCATGGGTGTATGGGCCAGAATGTTGAGCCATGGGTTAACCAGAATCATGGGTGTATGGGCCAGAATGGTGATCCATGGGTTAACCAGAATCATGGGTGTATGGGCCAGAATGGTGAATCATGGGTTAACCAGAATCATGGGTGTATGGGCCAGAATGGTGAACCATGGGTTAACCAGAATCATGGGTTTATGGGCCAGAATGGTGAACCATGGGTTAACCAGAATCATGGGTGTATGGGCCATAATAGTGAACCATGGGTTAACCAGAATCATGGGTTTATGGGCCAGAATGGTGAACCGAAGACTGATCATGTGATACCGGATGGTACATGGGTCTACAAGGGAATCATGGAGCGTCTAATGGCTAACTATGGTGTTAAACCTTAGATCGTAAACCTTCAAGGAAAAAAAAACTTCAAATCTAAACCTTTCTCTTAACCCTTTTTTCAGCATTTTGATAAAACAATAATATAAAAGATATGCAAAAACTTGTATTCAGCAGCTTAATTATTATTTTTATGGCATATTATTAGTACTCTTTGAGTTTTATCTATTCAATTTAAAAACCAGATAAACCATACCACAAATCTCTAGAGAATAGAGATTTCATAGTGGTTAGTATTTTGATTTAGATAGTATATAAATTTTTATTTAATTTAATTGTTAAAACATTAGAGATTATGTCTATGTACCATGAAAAAAGTCTTGCATACATTAATATACAGATAGAAAGTATTTAGAAATTGTAAATAATTATAAAGAGAATAAACTTCAGTGTATAGAACATTTATGGAAAAACTCAATATTTCTGTAGGGTTGGTTAACCCACCATTTTTAGAAAAATTCAAAATATATGATACTCTTGTTTTAATGCATAGTTGCATCGTGTACTCACATAGTATGATGATCAAAGAGGTTTGACACTTTTGCTTTCTCCATATCTCTAGAGAATAGAGATTCATAGTGATTAGTCCATTGATTTAGGTAATATATGAAGTTTTATTAAATTAACTGTTAAAACTTTAGAAATGATGTCTATGTACGATGAATAAAAGTTTTGCATACATTAATATACATGTAGAATGTGGTTAGAAAAATTTAAACAACACTAAATAGGATAAAATTGAGTATATAGAGAATTTACCGAAAACTCAATATTTTGAGAAAATTTCAAAAATATATGACAATATTTTTAATGCATAGTTGCATCGTGAATTGACATAAGATGATGGTTAAAGAGGTTTGAAACTTTTGTCGTCTCTGTTTCTCTAGAGAATAGAGATTTCATAGTGGTTAGTATGCTAATTTAGATAGCATATAAACTTTTATTTAATTTAGTTGTTAAAACATTAGAGATTATGTCTATGTACCATGAAAAGTCTTTTATACATTAATATACTGATAGAAAATAGTTAGAAATTTTAAAACGTTATAAAGAGAATAAACTGTAGTGTATAGAACATTTACAGAAAAACTCAATATTTCCATATGGTTTAACCCACAGTTTTTTAGAAAAATTCATAAAATATGATACTCTTGTTTTAATGCATAATTGCATCGTGTACTGATATAGGATGATGATCAAAGAGGTTTGACCCTTTTGTTTTCTCTGTTTCTCTAGAAAATGTATATTTCATAGTGGTTATTCCATTTATTTAGGTTATATATAAAGTTTTATTAAATTAATTACTAAAATTTTAGAAACGATGTCCATGTACGATGAATAAAAGTTTTGTGTACATTAATATAAATGTAGAATGTGGTTAGAAAATTTTAAAAAGCACTAAAAATGATAAAATTCAGTATATAGAGAATTTATTGAAAAACTCAATACTTTCATAGGGGTTAACCTACAAATTTTGAGAAAAATTCAAAAAAATATGACAATATTTTTAATGCATAGTTGCATCGTGAATTGACATAAGATAATGGTCAAAGAGGTTTGAAACATTTGTCGTCTTTGTTTCTCTAGAGAATAGAGATTTCATGGTGGTTAGTATACTGATTTAGATAGTATATAAATTTTTATTTAATTTAGTTGTTAAAACATTAGAGATTATGTCTGTGTACCATGAAAACTCTTGTATACATTAATATACTGATAGAAAATAGTTAGAAATTTTAAAACATTATAAAGAGAATAAGCTGTAGTGTATAGAACATTTACAGAAAAACTCAATATTTCCATAGGGTTTAACCCACAGTTTTTTAGTAAAAATTCATAAAACATGATACTTTTGTTTTAATGCATAGTTGCATCGTGTACTAATATAGGATGATGATTAAAGAGGTTTGACCCCTTTGTTTTCTCCGTTTCTCTAGAAAATATATATTTCATAGTGGTTAATCCATTTATTTAGGTTATATATAAAGTTTTATTAAATTAGTGATTAAAATTTTAGAAACGATGTCCATGTACGATGAATAAAAGTTTTGTATACATTAATAAAAATGTAGAATGTGGTTAGAAAAATTTAAAAAGCACTAAAGAGGATAAAATTCAGTATATAGGGAATTTACCATATAACTCAATATTTTCATAGGGGTTAACCTACAAATTTTGAGATTTTTTTAAAAAGATGACAATATTTTTTAATTCATAGTTGCATCGTTAATTGACATAGGATGATGGTCAAAGAGGTTTGAAACCTTTGTCGTCTTTGTGTCTCTAGAGAATAGAGATTTCATAGTGGTTAGTATGCTAATTTAATTAGTATATAAATTTTTATTTAATTTAATTGTTAAAACATTAGAGACTATGTCTATGTACCATGAAAAGTCTTGTATACATTAATATACTGATAGAAAATAGTTAGAAATTTTAAAACATTATAAAGAGAATAAGCTGTAGTGTATAGAACATTTACAGAAAAACTCAATATTTCTTTAGGGGTTAACCCACAGTTTTTAGAAAAATTCAAAATATATGATACTCTTGTTATAATGTATAGTTGCATCGTGTACTGATATATGATGATTACCAAAGAGGTTTGGTACCTTTGTTTTCTTTGTTTCTCTGGAAAATGTATATTTCATAGTGCTTACACCATTTATTTAGGTTATCTATGAAGTTTTATTAAATTCAATGTTAAAATTTTAGAAATGATTTCCATGTACGATAAATAAAAGTTTTGCATACATTCATATAAATGTAGAATATGGTTAGAAAAATATAAACAACACTAAAGAAGATAAAATTCAGTTTATAGAAAATTTAACGAAATCTCAATATTTTTATAGAGGTTAACCTACAAATTTTGAGAATATTTCAAAAATATGACAATATTTTTAATGCATAGTTGCATCGTGAACTGACATAAGATGATGGTCAAAGAAGTTTGAAACATTTGTCATCTCTGTTTCTCTAGAGAATAGAGATTTCATAGTGGTTAGTATGTTGATTTAGATAGTATATAAATTTTTAATTTAGTTATTAAAACATTAGAAACTATGTCTATGTACCATGAAAAAAATCTTGCATACATTAATATACAGATAGAAAGTAGTTATAAATTTTAAACAATTGTAAAGTAAATAAATTTCCGTGTGTAGAACATTTACAGAAACTCAATATTTCCGTAGGGGTTGTTAACCCACAGTTTTTAGAAATATTCAAAATATATGATACTCTTGTTGTAATGAATAGTTGCATTGTGAACTGATATAAGATGATGATCAAAGAGGTTTGGCACATTTTTTCGTTTCTCTAAAGAATAGAGATTACATAGTTGTTAGTTCACTTATTTAGGTAATTTACGAAGTTTTATTAAATTAACTGTTAAAACTTTAGAAAGGATGTCTATGTAAGATGAATAATTTTTTTTCATACATTAATTACATGAAATTCGGTAAAAAAAATCAAACAACACTAAAGAGGATAAAATTCAGTATATAGAGAATTTACCGAAAACTCAATATTTTCAAAGGGGTTAACCTACAACTTCTGAGAAATTTTTTTAAAATATGACAATAGTTTTAGATCATAGTTGCATCGTGTACTGACATAGGATGTTGGTCAAAGATATTTGAAACCATTGTCGTCTTTGTTTCTCTAGAGAATATAGATTTCATGGTGGTTAGTATGCTGATTTAGATAGTATATAAACTTTTATTTAATTAAATTGTTAACATATTAGAGATTATGTCTATGTACCACGAAAAAGTCTTGCATACATTAATATACTGATAGAAAATAATTAGAAATTTTAAACAACTATAAAGGTAATAAACTTCAGTGTATAGAACATTTACAGAAAAACTCAATATTTCCATATGGGTTAACCCACAATTTTTTAGAAAAATTCATAAAACATGATACTCTTGTTTTAATGCATAATTGCATCGTGTACTAATATAGGATGATGATCAAAGAGGTTTGGCCCCTTTGTTTTCTTCGTTTCTCTAAAAATGTACATTTCATAGCGGTTAGTCCAAATATTTAGGTTATATATAAAGGTTTATTAAATTAGTTGTTAAAATTTTTGAAAAGATGTCCATGCACGATGAATAAAAGTTTTTTCATACATTAATACAAATGTAGAATGTGGTTAGAAAAATTTAAACAACACTAAAGATGATAAAATTCAGTATATAGAGAATTTATCGAAAAACTCAATATTTTCATAGGGGTTAACCTACAAATTTTGAGAATCTTTTTAAAAGGATGACAATATTTTTTAATTCATAGTTGCATCGTGAACTGACATAAGATGATGGTCAAAGATGTTTGAAACCTTTGTCGTCTTTGTGTCTCTAGAGAATAAATATTTCATAGTGGTTAGTTTGCTGATTTAAATAGTATATAATTTTTTATTTAATTTAATTGTTAAAACATTAGAGACTATGTCTATGTGCCATGAAAAAATTGTTGCATACATTAATATAGAGATAGAAAATAGTTGGAAATTTTAAACAATTATAAAGAGAATTGACTTCAGTGTATAGAACATTTTCATAAAAACTCAATATTTTTTTAGAGGTTAACACACATTTAAAATAAATCAAAATATATGATACTCTTGTTTTATTGCATAGTTGCATCGTGTACTGATATATGATGATGATCAAAGAGGTTTGACACTTTTGTTTTCTCCGTTTCTCTAGAAAATGTATATTTCATAGTGCTTACACCATTTATTTAGGTTATATATGAAGTTTTATTAAATTAAATGTTAAAATTTTGGAAATAATTTCCATGTACGATGAATAAAAGTTTTGCATACATTAATATAAATTTAGAATGTGGTTAGAAAAATATAAACAACACTAAAGAGGATAAAATTCAGTATATAGAGAATTTACCGAAAAACTCAATATTTTCATAGAGGTTAACCTACAAATTTTGAGAAATTTTCAAAAAATATGACAACATTTTTAATGCATAATTGCATCGTGAACTGGCATAGGATGATGGTTAAAAAGGTTTGAAACCTTTGTCATCTTTGTGTCTCTAGAAAATAAAGATTTCATAGTAGTTAGTATGTTGATTTAGATAGTATATAATTTTTTTTAATTTAGTTGTTAAAACATTAGAGACTATGTCTATGTACCATAAAAAAAATATTGCATACATTAGTATACCTATAGAAATTAGTTAGAAATTTTAAACAATTATAGAGAAAATTAATTTCAGTGTGTAGAACATTTACAGAAAAACTCAATATTTCCGTAGGGGTTAACCATAATTTTGTAGAAAAATTCGAAAAATATGATACTCTTATTTTAATGCATATTTGCATCGTGTATTGATATAGGATCATAGTCAAAGAGGTTTAGAACCTTTGTTTTCTCCGGTTCTCTAGAAAAAATATATTTCATAGTGGTTAGTCCATTTATTTAGGTTATATATGAAGTTTTATTAAATTAAATGTTAAAAAAAAAAAACAATGTTCATGTACAATGAATAAAAGTCTTACATACATTAATATAAATGTAGAATGTGGTAAGAAAAATTTAAACACCATTAAAGAGAATAAAATTCAGTGTATAGAGAATTTACTGGAGAACTTAATATTATGAAAGAGGTTAACCTACAAATTTTAAGAAAATTTTAAAAAAATGATAATATTTTTAATGCATAGTTGCATCGTGAACTGACATAGGATGATGGTTAAAGAGGTTTGAAACCTTTGCGTCTCTATTTCTCTAGAGAATAGAGATTTCATAGTGGTTAATATTCTGATTTAGATAACATATACATTTTTATTTAATTTAATTGTTAAAACATTAGAGACTATGTCTATGTACCATGAAAAAAGTCTTGCATACATTAATATACAGATAGAAAGTATTTAGAAATTTTAAACAATTATAAAGAGAATAAACTTTAGTGTATAGAACATTTATAGAAAAACTCAATATTTCTATAGGGTTAACCCACAGTTTTTAGAAAAATTAAAAAATACGATATTCTTGTTTTAATGCATAGTTGCATCGTGTACTGATATAGGATGATGATCAAAGAGGTTTGAAACTTTTGTTTTCTCCGTTTCTCTAGAGAATAGAGATTCATAGTGATTAGTCCATTGATTTAGGTAATTTATGAAGTTTTATTAAATTAATTTGTTAAAAATTTTGAAACGATGTCCATGTACGATTAATAAAAAAATTTTATACATTAATATAAATGTAGAATGTGGGTAAAGAAAATTAAACAACACTAAAGAGGATAAAATTCAGTATATATAGAATCTACCGAAAAACTCAATATTTTCATAGGGGTTAACCTACAAATTTTGAGAAAATTTCAAAAAAATATGACAGTATTTTTAATGCATAGTTGCATCGTGAACTAGCATAAGATGATGGTCAAAGAGGTTTGAAACCTTTGCCGTCTCTGTTTCTCTAGAGAATAGAGATTTCATAGTGGTTATTATGTCAATTTAAATAGTATATAAACTTTTATTTAATTTAGTTGTTAAAACATTAGAGATTATTTCTATGTACCATAAAAAAGTCTTGCATACATTAATATACAGATAGAAAGAAGTTAGAAATTTTAAAAAATTATAAAGGGAATAAACTTTCGTGTGTAAAATATTTACAGAAAAACAATATTTTTGTAGGGGTTAACCCAAAGTTTTTAGAAAAATTCAAAATATATGATACTCTTGTTGTAATGCATAGTTTCATTGTGAACTGATATAGAATGATGATCAAAGAGGTTTGACACTTTTGTTTTCTCCGTTTCTCTAAAGAATAGAGATTTCATAGTGGTTAGTTCACTTATTTAGGTAATATATGAAGTTTTATTAAATTAACTGTTAAAATTTTGGAAACGATGTCTATGTACAATGAATAAAAGTTTTTCATACATTAATATACATGTAAAATGTGGCCAAAAAAATTAAACAACACTAAAGAGGATAAAATTCAGTATATAGAGAATTTACCGAAAAACTCAATATTTTCCAAGGGGTTAGCCTACAAATTCTGAGAAAATTTCAAAAAATATGACAATAGTTTTAAATCATAGTTGCATCGTGACCTGACATAGAATGTTGGTCAAAGAGTTTTGAAACCTTTGTCGTCTTTGTTTCTCTAGAGAATAGGGATTTCATATTGGTTAGTATGCTGATTTAGATAATATATAAATTTTTATTTAATTCAACTGTTAAAATATTAGAGATTTAGAGATTATGTCTATGTACCATGAAAAAGTCTTCCATACATTAATATATAATGATAGAAAATAGTTAAAAATGATAAAATTCAGTGTATAGAGAATTTACCTAAGAACTCAATATTATGAAAGGGGTTAAAATACAAATTTTGAGAAAATATAAAAAAATGACAATATTTTTAATGTTTAGTTGCATCGTGAACTGACATATGATGAAGGTCAAAAAGGTTTGAAACCTTTGCGTCTCTGTTTCTCTAGAGAATAGAGATTTCATAGTGGTTAGTATTGTGATTTAGAAAGTATATAAATTTTTATTTAATTTAGTTGTTAAAACATTAGAAACTATATCTATGTACCATGAAAAAGTCTTGCATACATTAATATAAGAATAGAAAGTAGTTAGAAATTTTAAACAATTATTTAGAGAATAAACTTCCGTGTGTTAAACATTTACAGAAAACTCAATATTTCTGTAGGGGTTAAACCCACAGTTTTTAGAAAAAAATCAAAAAATATGATACTCTTGTTTTAATGCATAGTTGCATCGTGTACTGATATAGGATGATGATCAAAGAGGTTTGAAACTTTTGTTTTCTCCGTTTCTCTAGAGAATAGAGATTCATAGTGATTAGTCCATTGATTTAGGTAATTTATGAAGTTTTATTAAATTAATTTGTTAAAAATTTTGAAACGATGTCCATGTACGATTAATAAAAAAATTTTATACATTAATATAAATGTAGAATGTGGGTAAAGAAAATTAAACAACACTAAAGAGGATAAAATTCAGTATATATAGAATCTACCGAAAAACTCAATATTTTCATAGGGGTTAACCTACAAATTTTGAGAAAATTTCAAAAAAATATGACAGTATTTTTAATGCATAGTTGCATCGTGAACTAGCATAAGATGATGGTCAAAGAGGTTTGAAACCTTTGCCGTCTCTGTTTCTCTAGAGAATAGAGATTTCATAGTGGTTATTATGTCAATTTAAATAGTATATAAACTTTTATTTAATTTAGTTGTTAAAACATTAGAGATTATTTCTATGTACCATAAAAAAGTCTTGCATACATTAATATACAGATAGAAAGAAGTTAGAAATTTTAAAAAATTATAAAGGGAATAAACTTTCGTGTGTAAAATATTTACAGAAAAACAATATTTTTGTAGGGGTTAACCCAAAGTTTTTAGAAAAATTCAAAATATATGATACTCTTGTTGTAATGCATAGTTTCATTGTGAACTGATATAGAATGATGATCAAAGAGGTTTGACACTTTTGTTTTCTCCGTTTCTCTAAAGAATAGAGATTTCATAGTGGTTAGTTCACTTATTTAGGTAATATATGAAGTTTTATTAAATTAACTGTTAAAATTTTGGAAACGATGTCTATGTACAATGAATAAAAGTTTTTCATACATTAATATACATGTAAAATGTGGCCAAAAAAATTAAACAACACTAAAGAGGATAAAATTCAGTATATAGAGAATTTACCGAAAAAATCAATATTTTCCAAGGGGTTAGCCTACAAATTCTGAGAAAATTTCAAAAAATATGACAATAGTTTTAAATCATAGTTGCATCGTGACCTGACATAGAATGTTGGTCAAAGAGTTTTGAAACCTTTGTCGTCTTTGTTTCTCTAGAGAATAGGGATTTCATATTGGTTAGTATGCTGATTTAGATAATATATAAATTTTTATTTAATTCAACTGTTAAAATATTAGAGATTTAGAGATTATGTCTATGTACCATGAAAAAGTCTTCCATACATTAATATATAATGATAGAAAATAGTTAAAAATGATAAAATTCAGTGTATAGAGAATTTACCTAAGAACTCAATATTATGAAAGGGGTTAAAATACAAATTTTGAGAAAATATAAAAAAATGACAATATTTTTAATGTTTAGTTGCATCGTGAACTGACATATGATGAAGGTCAAAAAGGTTTGAAACCTTTGCGTCTCTGTTTCTCTAGAGAATAGAGATTTCATAGTGGTTAGTATTGTGATTTAGAAAGTATATAAATTTTTATTTAATTTAGTTGTTAAAACATTAGAAACTATATCTATGTACCATGAAAAAGTCTTGCATACATTAATATAAGAATAGAAAGTAGTTAGAAATTTTAAACAATTATTTAGAGAATAAACTTCCGTGTGTTAAACATTTACAGAAAACTCAATATTTCTGTAGGGGTTAAACCCACAGTTTTTAGAAAAAAATCAAAAAATATGATACTCTTGTTTTAATGCATAGTTGCATCGTGTACTGATATAGGATGATGATCAAAGAGGTTTGAAACTTTTGTTTTCTCCGTTTCTCTAGAGAATAGAGATTCATAGTGATTAGTCCATTGATTTAGGTAATTTATGAAGTTTTATTAAATTAATTTGTTAAAAATTTTGAAACGATGTCCATGTACGATTAATAAAAAAAATTTTATACATTAATATAAATGTAGAATGTGGGTAAAGAAAATTAAACAACACTAAAGAGGATAAAATTCAGTATATATAGAATCTACCGAAAAACTCAATATTTTCATAGGGGTTAACCTACAAATTTTGAGAAAATTTCAAAAAAATATGACAGTATTTTTAATGCATAGTTGCATCGTGAACTAGCATAAGATGATGGTCAAAGAGGTTTGAAACCTTTGCCGTCTCTGTTTCTCTAGAGAATAGAGATTTCATAGTGGTTATTATGTCAATTTAAATAGTATATAAACTTTTATTTAATTTAGTTGTTAAAACATTAGAGATTATTTCTATGTACCATAAAAAAGTCTTGCATACATTAATATACAGATAGAAAGAAGTTAGAAATTTTAAAAAATTATAAAGGGAATAAACTTTCGTGTGTAAAATATTTACAGAAAAACAATATTTTTGTAGGGGTTAACCCAAAGTTTTTAGAAAAATTCAAAATATATGATACTCTTGTTGTAATGCATAGTTTCATTGTGAACTGATATAGAATGATGATCAAAGAGGTTTGACACTTTTGTTTTCTCCGTTTCTCTAAAGAATAGAGATTTCATAGTGGTTAGTTCACTTATTTAGGTAATATATGAAGTTTTATTAAATTAACTGTTAAAATTTTGGAAACGATGTCTATGTACAATGAATAAAAGTTTTTCATACATTAATATACATGTAAAATGTGGCCAAAAAAATTAAACAACACTAAAGAGGATAAAATTCAGTATATAGAGAATTTACCGAAAAAATCAATATTTTCCAAGGGGTTAGCCTACAAATTCTGAGAAAATTTCAAAAAATATGACAATAGTTTTAAATCATAGTTGCATCGTGACCTGACATAGAATGTTGGTCAAAGAGTTTTGAAACCTTTGTCGTCTTTGTTTCTCTAGAGAATAGGGATTTCATATTGGTTAGTATGCTGATTTAGATAATATATAAATTTTTATTTAATTCAACTGTTAAAATATTAGAGATTTAGAGATTATGTCTATGTACCATGAAAAAGTCTTCCATACATTAATATATAATGATAGAAAATAGTTAAAAATGATAAAATTCAGTGTATAGAGAATTTACCTAAGAACTCAATATTATGAAAGGGGTTAAAATACAAATTTTGAGAAAATATAAAAAAATGACAATATTTTTAATGTTTAGTTGCATCGTGAACTGACATATGATGAAGGTCAAAAAGGTTTGAAACCTTTGCGTCTCTGTTTCTCTAGAGAATAGAGATTTCATAGTGGTTAGTATTGTGATTTAGAAAGTATATAAATTTTTATTTAATTTAGTTGTTAAAACATTAGAAACTATATCTATGTACCATGAAAAAGTCTTGCATACATTAATATAAGAATAGAAAGTAGTTAGAAATTTTAAACAATTATTTAGAGAATAAACTTCCGTGTGTTAAACATTTACAGAAAACTCAATATTTCTGTAGGGGTTAAACCCACAGTTTTTAGAAAAAAATCAAAAATATGATACTCTTGTTTTAATGCATAGTTGCATCGTGTACTGATATAGGATGATTATCAAAGAGTTTTGACCATTTTTTTTCTCCGTTTCTCTAGAGAATAGAGATTCATAGTGATTAGTCCATTGATTTAGGTAATATATGAAGTTTTATTAAATTAATTGTTAAAATTTTAGAAACGATGTCCTTGTACGATGAATAAAAGTTTTGGTTACATTTATATAAATGTAGAATGTGGTTAAAAAAATTTAAACAACACTAAATAGGATAAAATTCAGTATATAGAGAATTTACCGAAAAACTCAATTTTTTCATAGGGCTTAACCTACAAATTTTGATAAAATTTCAAAAAAATATGACAGTATTTTTAATGCATAGTTGCTTCGTGAACTGGCATAAGATGATGGTCAAAGAGGTTGGAAACCTTTGTCGTCTCTGTTTCTCTAGAGAATAGAGATTTCATTGTGGTTAGTATGCTGATTTAGATAGTATATAAAATTTTAATTAATTTAGTTGTTAAAACATTAGAGAGTATGTCTATGTACTATGAAAAAGGTCTTGCATACTTTAATATACAGATAGAAAGTAGTTAGAAATTTTAAACAATTATTAAGAGAATAAACTTCCGTGTGTAAAACATTTACAGAAAAAACTCAATATTTTTATAGGGGTTAACCCACAATTTTTAGAAAAATTCAAAATACATGATACTCTTGTTTTAATGCATAGTTTCATTGTGAACTGATATAGAATGATGATCAAAGAGGTTTGACACTTTTGTTTTCTCCGTTTCTCTAAAGAATAGAGATTTCATAGTGGTTAGTTCACTTATTTAGGTAATATATGAAGTTTTATTAAATTAACTGTTAAAATTTTGGAAACGATGTCTATGTACAATGAATAAAAGTTTTTCATACATTAATATACATGTAAAATGTGGCCAAAAAAATTAAACAACACTAAAGAGGATAAAATTCAGTATATAGAGAATTTACCGAAAAAATCAATATTTTCCAAGGGGTTAGCCTACAAATTCTGAGAAAATTTCAAAAAATATGACAATAGTTTTAAATCATAGTTGCATCGTGACCTGACATAGAATGTTGGTCAAAGAGTTTTGAAACCTTTGTCGTCTTTGTTTCTCTAGAGAATAGGGATTTCATATTGGTTAGTATGCTGATTTAGATAATATATAAATTTTTATTTAATTCAACTGTTAAAATATTAGAGATTTAGAGATTATGTCTATGTACCATGAAAAAGTCTTCCATACATTAATATATAATGATAGAAAATAGTTAAAAATGATAAAATTCAGTGTATAGAGAATTTACCTAAGAACTCAATATTATGAAAGGGGTTAAAATACAAATTTTGAGAAAATATAAAAAAATGACAATATTTTTAATGTTTAGTTGCATCGTGAACTGACATATGATGAAGGTCAAAAAGGTTTGAAACCTTTGCGTCTCTGTTTCTCTAGAGAATAGAGATTTCATAGTGGTTAGTATTGTGATTTAGAAAGTATATAAATTTTTATTTAATTTAGTTGTTAAAACATTAGAAACTATATCTATGTACCATGAAAAAGTCTTGCATACATTAATATAAGAATAGAAAGTAGTTAGAAATTTTAAACAATTATTTAGAGAATAAACTTCCGTGTGTTAAACATTTACAGAAAACTCAATATTTCTGTAGGGGTTAAACCCACAGTTTTTAGAAAAAAATCAAAAATATGATACTCTTGTTTTAATGCATAGTTGCATCGTGTACTGATATAGGATGATTATCAAAGAGTTTTGACCATTTTTTTTCTCCGTTTCTTTAGAGAATAGAGATTCATAGTGATTAGTCCATTGATTTAGGTAATATATGAAGTTTTATTAAATTAATTGTTAAAATTTTAGAAACGATGTCCTTGTACGATGAATAAAAGTTTTGGTTACATTTATATAAATGTAGAATGTGGTTAAAAAAATTTAAACAACACTAAATAGGATAAAATTCAGTATATAGAGAATTTACCGAAAAACTCAATTTTTTCATAGGGCTTAACCTACAAATTTTGATAAAATTTCAAAAAAATATGACAGTATTTTTAATGCATAGTTGCTTCGTGAACTGGCATAAGATGATGGTCAAAGAGGTTGGAAACCTTTGTCGTCTCTGTTTCTCTAGAGAATAGAGATTTCATTGTGGTTAGTATGCTGATTTAGATAGTATATAAAATTTTAATTAATTTAGTTGTTAAAACATTAGAGAGTATGTCTATGTACTATGAAAAAGGTCTTGCATACTTTAATATACAGATAGAAAGTAGTTAGAAATTTTAAACAATTATTAAGAGAATAAACTTCCGTGTGTAAAACATTTACAGAAAAAACTCAATATTTTTATAGGGGTTAACCCACAATTTTTAGAAAAATTCAAAATACATGATACTCTTGTTTTAATGCATAGTTGCATCGTGAATTGATATAAGATGATGATCAAAGATGTTTGACACCTTTGTTTTCTCCATTTCTCTAGAAAATAGAGATTCATAGTGATTAGTCTATTGATTTAGGTAATATATTAAGTTTTATTAAATTAATTGTTAAAATTTTAGAAACGATGTCCATGTACAATGAATAAAAGTTTTGCTTACATTTATATAAATGTTGAACGTGGTAAAAAAATTTAAACAACACTAAAAGGGATAAAATTCAGTATATAAAAAATTTACTGAAAAAATCAATATTTTCATAGGGTTTAACCTACAAATTTTGAGAAAATTTCAAAAAAATATGACAATATTTTTAATGCATAGTTGCATCATGAACTGACATAAGATGATGGTCAAAGAGGTTGAAAACCTTTGTCGTCTCTGTTTCTCTAGAGAATAGAGATTTCATAGTGGTTATTATGCTGATTTAGATAATATATAAATTTTGATTTAATTTAGTTGTTAAAACATTAGAGACTATGTTTATGTACCATGAAAAAAGTCTTGCATACATTAATATACAGATAAAAAGTAGCTAAAAATTTTAAAAAATTATAAAGAGAATAAACTTCCGTGTGTATAACATTTACAAAAAAACTCAATATTTTTGTAGGGGTTAACCCAAAATGTTTAGAAAAATTAAAAAATATGATACTCTTGTTGAAATTCATAGTTGCCTTGTGAACTTAAATAGGATGATGATCAAAGAGGTTTGGCACCTTCGTTTTCTCCGTATCTCTAAAGAATAGAGATTTCATAGTGGTTAGTTCACTTATTTAGGTAATATATGAAGTTTTATTAAATTAACTATTAAAACTTTAGAAACGATGTCTATGTACGATGAATAAAAAATTTTCATACATTAATATACATGTAAAATGTGGTAAAAAAAATAAACAACACTAAAGAGGATAAAATTCAGTATATAGAGAATTTACCGAAAACTCAATATTTTCAAAGGGGTTAACCTACAAATTCAGAGAAATTTCAAAAAATATGAAAATAGTTTTAAATCATAGTTGCATCGTGATCTGACATAGGATGTTGGTCAAAGAGTTTTGAAACCTTTGTCATCTTTGTTTCTTCAGAGAATAGAGATTTGATAATAGTTAGTATGCTCATTTAGATAGTATATAAATTTTATTTATTAAATTGTTAAAATATTAGAGATTTAGAGATTATGTCTATCTACCATTAAAAAGTCTTGCATACATTAATATACTGATCAAAAATAGTTAGAAATTTTAAACAATTATAAAGAGAATAAACTTCAGTATATAGAACATTTACAGAAAAACTCAATATTTCCATAGGGGTTAACCCACAGTTTTTTAGAAAAAATCATAAAACATGATACTCTTATTTTAATACATAGTTACATCGTGTACTGATATAGGATGATGATCAAAGAGGTTTGACACTTTTGTTTACTCCGTTTCTCTAGAGAATAGAGATTCATAGTGATTAGTCCACTGATTTAAGTAATATATGAAGTTTTATTAAATTAACTCTTAAAACTTTAGAAACGATGCCTATGTACGATGAATAAAAGTTTTACATACATTAATATACATTTAGAATGTGGTTAGAAAACTTTAACCAACACTAAAGAGGATAAAATTCAGTATATCGAGAATTTACCGAAAAAACTCAATATTTTCATAGAGGTTAACCTACAAATTTTGAGAAAATTTCAAAAAAATATGAAAGTATTTTTAATGCATAGTTGCATCGTGAACTGACATAAGATGATGGTCAAAGAGGTTCTAAAATTAATTATTAAAATTTTAGAAACGATGTCCATATACGATGAATAAAAGTTTTGCATACATTAATATAAATGTAGAATGTGGTTAGAAAAAATTAAATAACACTAAAGAGGATAAAATTCAGTATATAGGGAATTTACCGAAAACTCAATATTTTCATAGGGGTTAACCTACAAATTTTGAAGAAATTTCAAAAAAATATGACAATATTTTTAATGCATAGTTGCATCGTGAACTGGCATAAGATGATGGTCAAAGAGGTTGGAAACTTTTGTCGTCTCTGTTTCTCTAGAGAATAGAGATTTCATAGTGGTTAGTATGCTGATTTAGATAATATATAAATTTTTATTTAATTTAGTTATTAAAACATTAGAAACTATGTATATGTACCATGAAAAACGTCTTGCATACATTAATATACAGATAGAAAGTAGTTAGAAATTTTAAACAATTATAAATAGAATAAACTTCCGTGTGTAGAACATTTACAAAAATGCATAGTAAATGTTACTATTGCTGAAATGCATAGTTACATTGTGAACTTATATAGGATGGTGATCAAAGAGGTTTGACACATTTTTTTTCTCCGATTCTCTAAAGAATAGAGATTTCATAGTGGTTACCGAAAAACTCAATATTTTCATAGAGTTTAACCTACAAATTTTGAGAAATTTTCAAAAAATATGAAAATATTTTTTAATGCATAGTTGCATCTTGAACTGACATAGGATGATGGTCAAAGAGTTTTGAATCCTTTGTCATTTTTGTGTCTCTAGAAAATAGAGATTTCATAGTGGTTAGTATGCTGATTTAGATAGTATATAATTTTTTAATTTAATTGTTAAACATTAGAGACTATGTCTATGTATCATGAAAAAAATATTGCATACATTAATATACATATAGAAAGTAGTTAGAAATTTTAAACAATTATAAAGAGAATTAACTTTAGTGCATAGAACATTTACAGAAAAACTCAATATTTCCGTAGGAGTTAACCCACAATTTTTTAGAAAAATCAAAAATAAGATATTCTTGTTTTAATGAATAGTTATATCGTGTTCTGATATATGATGATAGTCAAAGAGGTTTGGAACCTTTGTTTTCTCCGGTTCTCTAGAAAATGTATATTTCATAGTGGTTAGTCCATTTATTTAGGTTATATATGAAGTTTTATTAAATTAAATATTAAAAAATAGAATTAATGTCCATGTACGATGAATAAAAGTTTTACATACATTAATATAAATGTAGAATGTGGTTAGAAAAATTTAAACAACACTAAAAAGGATAAAATTCAGTGTATAGAGAATTTACCGAAAACTTAATATTATGAAAGGGGTTAACCTACAAATTTTGAGAAAACTTCAAACAAAAAATGACACTATTTTTAATGCATAGATGCATCGTGAACTGACATTGGATGAAGGTCAAAGAGGTTTGAAACCTTTGCGTCTCTGTTTTTCTAAAGAATAGAGATTTCATAGTGGATAGTATTCTGATTTAGATAGTATATAAATTTTTGTTTAATTTAGTTGTTAAAACATTAGAGACTATGTCTATGTACCATGAAAAAGTCTTGCATACATTAATATACAGATAGAAAGTATTTAGAAATTTTAAACAATTATAAAGAGTAAACTTCACTGCATAGAATATTTATAGAAAAACTCAATATTTTTGTAGGGTTAACCCATAGTTTTTAGAAAAATTCAAAAATATGATACTCTTGTTGTAATGCATAGTTGCATCGTGTACTGATATATGATGATGATCAAAGAGGTTTGTTACTTTTTTTTCTCTGTTTCTCTAGAGAATAGAGATTCATAGTGATTAGTCCATTGATTTAGGTAATTTATGAAGTTTTATTAAATTAATTGTTAAAATTTTAGAAACGATGTCCATGTATTATGAATAAAAGTTTTGCATATATTAATATAAATGTAGAATGTGGTTAGAAAAATTTAAACAACACTAAAGTGGATAAAATTCAGTATATAGAGAATTTACCGAAAAACTCAATATTTTCAAAGGAGTTAACCTACAAATTTTGAGAAAATTTCCAAAAATATGACAATAGTTTTAATGCATAGTTGCATTGTGAACTGATATTGTATTTTGGTCAAAGAGTTTTGAAACCTTTGTCGTCTCTGTTTCTCTAGAGAATAGAGATTTCATATTGGTGAGTATGCTGATTTAAATAGTATATAAATTTTTATTTAATTAAATTGTTAAAATATTAGAGATTATATCTATGTACCATGAAAAAATCTTGAATATATTAATATATTGATAGAAAATAGTTAGAAATTTAAACAATTATAAATAGAATAAACTTCAGTGTATAGAATATTTACAGAAAAACTCAATATTTCTGTAGGGGTTAACCCACAGTTTTTTATAAAAAATTCATAAAACATGATACTCTTGTTTTAATGCATAGTTGCATCGTGTACTGATATAGGATGATGATCAAAGAGGTTTGGCCCCTTTGTGTTTTTTGTTTCTCTAGAAAATATATATTTCATAGTGGTTAGTCCATTTATTTTGGTTATATATAAAGTTTTATAAAATTAATTATTAAAATTTTAGAAACAAATGTCCATGTACGATGAATAAAAGTTTTTCATACATTTATATAAATGTAGAATGCGGTTAGCAAAATTTAAACAGCAATAAAGAGGATAAAAGGGAATTGACCGAAAAACTTAATATTTTCATAGGGGTTAACCTACAAATTTTGAAAAAAAATTTAAAAAGATGACAATATTTTTTTATTCAAAGTTGCATCGTGAACTGACATAGGATGATGGTGAAAGAGGTTGTGAAACCTTTGTCGTCTTGTTGTCTCTAGAGAATAGAGATTTCATTGTGGTTAGTATGTTGATTTAAATAGTATATAAATTTTTATTTTATTTAATTGTTAACACATTAGAG
This sequence comes from Moricandia arvensis, assembly GCA_905132765.1. Lineage (NCBI taxonomy): Eukaryota > Viridiplantae > Streptophyta > Magnoliopsida > Brassicales > Brassicaceae > Moricandia > Moricandia arvensis. Next base: position 77,314 of record CAJHQP010001231.1, read on the forward strand.
ACTTTGTCTATGTACCATGAATAAAATGTTGCATACATTAATATAGAGATAGAAAGTAGTTGGAAATTATAAACAATTATAAAGAGAATTAACTTTACTATATAGAACATTTACAGAAAAACTCAATGTTTCTGAAGGGGGTTAACCCACAATTTTTAGAAAAATTCAAAACATATGATACTCTTGTTTTAATGCATAGTTGCATCATGTCCTGATATTGGATGATGATCAAAGAGGTTTGGCACTTTTGTTTTCTTTGTTTCTCTAGAAAATGTATATTTCATAGTGGTTACACCATTTATTTAGGTTATATATGAAGTTTTATTAAATTAAATGTTAAAATTTTAGAAATGATGTCCATGTACGATGAATAAAAAATTTTCATACATTAATATAAATGCATAATGTGGTTAGAAAAATATAAAAACACTAAAGAGGATAAAATTTAGTATATAGAAAATTTACCGAAAAACTCAATATTTTCATAGAGGTTAACATAAAAATTTTGAGAAAATTTAAAAAAATATGAAAATATTTTTTAATGCAAAGTTGCATCGTGAACGGACATAGGATGACGGTTAAAGAGGTTTGAAACCTTTATCATCATTGTGTCTCTAGAAAATAAAGATTTTATAGTGGTTAGTATGTTGATTTATATAGTATATAAATTTTTATTTAATTTAATTATTAAAACATTAGAGACTATGTCTATGTACCATGAAAAAAATACTGCATACATTAATATACAGATTGAAAGTAGTTAGAAATTTCAAACAATTATAAAGAGAATTAACTTTAGTGTATTGAACATTTACAGAAAACTCAATATTTCCATAGGGGTTAACCCACATTTTTTTAGAAAAATTCGAAAAATATGATACTCTTGTTTTAATGAATAGTTGCATCGTGTACTGATAAAGGATGATGATCAAAGAGGTTTGGTACATTTGTTTTCACCATTTCTCTAGAAAATGTATATTTCATAGTGGTTAGTCTATTTATTTAGGTTATATATTAAGTTTTATTAAATTAAATGTTAAATTTTAGAAATGATGTCCATGTACGATGAATAAAAGTTTTGCATACATTAGTATAAATGTAGAATGTGGTTATAAAAATATAAACAACACTAAAGAGGACAAAATTCAGTATATATAGAATTTACCGAAAATTCAATATTTTCATAGAGATTAACCTACAAATTTTGAGAAAATTTCATAAAATATGACAATATTTTTAATACATAGTTGCATCATGAACTGACATAGGATGATGGTGCAAGAGGTTTGAAACCTTTGTCATCTTTGTGTCTCTAGAAAATAGAGATTTCATTGTGGTTAGTATGTTGATTTAGATAGTATATATATTTTTTTAATTTAATTGTTAAAACATTAGAGACTATGTCTATCTACCATGAAAAAAATATTACAAACATTAATATACAGAGAGAAAGTTATTATAAATTTTAAACAATTATACAGAGAATTACTCAATATTTTTGTAGGGGTTAACCCATAATTTTTTTTAAAAAATTGAAAATATGATATTCTTGTTTTAATGTATAGTTGCATCGTGTAATGATATAGGATGATGGTTAAAGAGGTTTGGAACCTTTGTTGTCTCCGTTTCTCTAGAAAATGTGTATTTCATAGTGGTTAGTCCATTTATTTAGGCTATATATGAAGTTTTATTAAATTAAAATGTCAAAAAATAGAAACGATGTCCATGTACGATGAATAAAAATTTTACATACATTAATATAAATGTAGAATGTGGTTAGAAAAATTTAAACAACACTAAAGAGGATAAAATTCAGTATATAGAGAATTTACCGAAGAACTCAATATTATGAAAAGGGTTAACCCACAAATTTTGAGAAAATTTCAAAAAATATGAAAATATTTTTAATGCATAGTTGTATCATGAACTGACATAGGATGATGTTCAAAGAGGTTTGAAACCTTTGCGTCTTTGTTTCTTTAGAGAATATAGATTTCATAGTTGTTATTATTCTGATTTAGTATATAAATTTTTATTTAATTTAATTGTTAAAACATTAGTGATTATCTCTATATACCATGAAAAAAAGTCTTGCATATATTAATATACTGATACAAAATATTTAGAAATTTTAAACAATTGTAAAGAGAATAAACTTTAGTGTATAGAGCATTTTACAAAAAAACTCAATATTTTCATAGGGGTTAACCCACAGTTTTTTAGAAAATTAATAATATATGATATTCTTGTTTTAATGCATAGTTACATCGTAAACTGATATAGGAGATGGTCAAAGAGGTTTGGCAGCTTTGTTTTCTCCGTTTCTTTAGAAAATGTATATTTCATAGTGGTTAGTCCAATTATTTATGTTATATATAAAGTTTTATTAAATTAATTGTTAAAATTTTAGAAACGATGTCCATGTACGAAGAATAAAAGTTTTGCATACATTAATATAAATGTAGAATGTGGTTAGAAAAATTTAAACAACACTAAAAAGGATAAAATTCAGTATATATAGAATTTACCGAAAAACTCAATATTTTCATAGGGGGGTTAATCTACAAATTTTGAGAAAATATCAAAAAATATGACAATATATTTTAATTCATAGTTGCATCGTGAACTGACATAGAATGATGGTCAAATAGGTTTGAAACCTCTGTTTTTCTAGAAAATAAAGATTTCATATTGGTTAGTATTCTTATTTAGATAGTATATAAATTTTTATTTAATTTAATTGTTAAAACACTAGAGACTATGTCTATATACCTTTAAAAAGTCTTAAATACATTAATATACTGATAAAAAATAGTTATAAAATTTAAACAATTATAAAGAGAATAAACTTCAATGTATAGAACATTTACGAAAAAACTCAATATTTTCGTAGGGGTTAACCCACAGTTTTTTAGAAAAATTCATAAAACATGATATTCTTGTTTTAATGCATAGTTTCATCGTGAACTGATATGGGATGATGATCAAAGAGTTTTGGCACCTTTGTTTTCTCTGTTTCTCTAGAAAATGTATATTTCGTAGTGGTTAGTCCATTTATTTAGGTTATATATAAAGTTTTATTAAATTAAATGTAAAAAAAATAGAAACGATATTCATGTACCATGAATAAAAGTTTTGAATACATTAATATAAATGTATAATGTAGTTAGAAAATTTTAAATAACACTAAAGAGGATAAAATTCAATATATATAGAATTTACCAAAAAACTAATATTTTCAGAGGGATTAATCTACAAATTTTGAGAAATTTTCAAAAAATATTACACTATTTTTAATGCATAGTTGCACTCAAGAACTAACATAGGATGATGGTCAAAGAAGTTTGAAACATTTATCGTCTCTGTTTCTCTAGATAATAGAGATTTCATAGTGGTTAGTATGTTTATTTAGATAATATATAAATTTTTATTTAATTTAATTGTTAAAACATTAGAGACCCTGTCTATGTACCATAAAAAAACTTGCATATAGAGATTGAAAATATTTAGAAATTTTAAAAAAATATAACAATAATAAACTTCAGTGTGTAAAATATTTACATAAACACTCAATATTTCTGTAGGGGTTTATCCATAGTTTTTTAGAAAAAATCAAAAAATGTGATACTTATGTTTTAATGCATAGTTGCATCGAGAACTGATATAGGATGATGGTCAAAGAGGGTTGACATTTTTTTCTCCGTTTCTCTAAAGAATCGAGATTTCATAGTGGTTAGTTCATTTATTTAGGTAATATATGAAATTTTATTAAATTAATTGTTAAAAATTTAGAAACAATGAATAAAAGTTTTGCATAAATTAATATACATGTAGAATATGGTTAGCAAAAATTAAACAACAATAAAGAGGATAAAATTCAGTATATAGAGAATTTACCGAAAAACTCAATATTTTCAAAGGGGTTGTTAACCTACAAATTTTGAGAAAATTTCAAAAAATATGACACTAGTTTTAATGGATAGTTGCATCGTGAACTGACATAGGATGACGGTCAAAGAGTTTTGAAACCTTTGTTGTTTTTGTTTCTCTAGAGAATAGAGATTTCATAATGGTTAATATGCTGATTTAGATAGTATATAAATTTTTATTTAATTAAATTGTTAAAATATTAGAAACTATGCCTATGTACCATAAAAAAGGCTTGAATACATTAATATACAGATAAAAAGTAGTTAGAAATTTTAAACAATTATAAAGAGAATTAAATTTAGTGTATAGAACATCTACAGAAAACACAATATTTCCTAGGGATTAACCCAAAGTTTTTTAGAAAAATTAAAAGATATGATACTGTTGTTTTAATGTATAGTTGCATCGTGTACTGATATAGAATGATGGTTAAAGAGGTTTGGAACCATGTTGTCTTCGGTTCTCTAGAAAATGTATATTTCATAATGGTTAGTCTATTTATTTATGTTATATATGAAGTTTTATTAAATTAAATGTTAAAAAAATAGAAATGAAGTCAATGTACTATGAATAAAAGTTTTACATACATTAATATAAATATAAAATGTGGTTAAAAAAATTTAAACAACACTAAAAAGGATAAAATTCGGTATATAAAAAATTTACGGAAGAAATCAATTTTTTGAAAAAGTTAACCCACAAATTTTGAAAAAAAAATCAAAATTGCAGATCCCTACTATCGGATTAAAGAGCACAAATCGGGTTTTACCAGGTTGTCTACTTTTTAGTTGTAAACCGGTCGTTAAGTTGGTAAGGATATGATTAATTCTGCGTCCAAACACCCCTCGTCTCTTAATCGTGTCAAAAAGGGGAAGAAAGATTCTTCTGAAGAACTCGATTGAATCAGAGACGATGGAGGAAGTGTCGAAATCTGTGTTAGCGGAGGAGATACTGAAGCGTTTAGATCTCGAGAATCTCTGCTCCGTCGCATGCGTTTCCACCACGCTCCGCTCCGCCGTCGTCTCCGACGTCCTCCCTTCTCTCACCGCTCTCGATCTATCTGTGAGTGTCCCGATTCTCTCAAATTCGAAAATTACTATTGGAAAGAGATGAAAATTGATCGATTCTATTGGTAGGGTTTCTCGCCGGAGGAGGAAACTCTGAACCACGTGCTGCGTGGTTGCGTCGGGCTCAGGAGCCTAACGCTGAACTGTCTCCGCCTTGGTGTCTCTGCTGTGCGTGGTGTCATCGGGTCACACCTCCAGGAACTTCACTTGCTCAGATGTTCCCTTCTTAATTCCACCGTGCTCGCTTCCATCGGCACCCTCTGCCCTAATCTCCGGTAAAGCTTTGCCAATGATTAGAGTCACTGTTTGAAGCCAATGATTGATTAGTTTCATGCATAGAGAGAGCGAGAGAGAGAGATATCATCTGGTAGATGATAGGGCAGGTAATGCATAGTATACTTAAAGTCAAGCCTTTTACGTATTTGGTATCAGCTCTTTTCTTGACAAGAAGTCTGTGAAGAGTTGAGTTTTAAGCTTTTAAATTGAAGTGTGAAAGTGAGTAAATAACGTTAAGCATTTAAGCTGGATGATTCTTGTGCTTGTTGATAGACTAGAAAAGGAAAAATTGACCAAAAGTCAAGTCTTTTTCTTTCTTTCTGAATATATAGCTAACTGGTATCTTATGGTAGATGATAGGACATAGTTCAGTTTCTGATCCTCTTTTCATTAGCCTGTCGTCAAGCCTTTTACGTATTTGGTATCAGCTTTGATCTTTTGTCAATGATCTCTTTTCTTGACAAGGAGTTTGTGACAGTGAGTAACTAGGAGCTTTTGGGTTCAATTGTTATTGCAGGGTTCTTACCCTGGAAATGGCAGACTTGGATTCACCCCTTGTTTTTCAAGCTAACCTGACGCAAATGCTTAATGGGTGTCCGTATCTGGAGGTAATTTGTTAAAAGCTTGCCTGAGGCATTGGTCAGAAGAAGCTGAGAAAGTGTGAAATTGAATTGGGTTTTATTATTCTTGTGATGCTTTGCAGTCTCTGCAACTAAACATCCGAGGTATCCTAGTTGATGCCACTGCTTTCCAGTCAGTTAGATTCTCCTTGCCAGAAACTCTCAAATCTCTAAGGTTACAGCCTTTGCTTGAGTCCGAGGCTATTCTTCTCATGAACAGATTCAAAGTCACTGGAAGTTGTTTATCTAAGTCTGCCTTGCTTTCTCCTTCACCTTCTTTTACTTTGCAAAGCCTCTCTCTTGTCCTGGACTTGATATCTGACAGGCTTATCATAGCTATCACAGGTTCTCTTCCTCAGCTTGTCAAACTGGACCTTGAAGACCGTCCTGAAAAGGAGCCCTTTCCCGACAATGACTTGACTTACACTGGGCTTCAGTCTCTTGGTTATTGCCAGCAACTCACAAGCCTATCTCTAGTACGAACTTGTTACAACCGCAAGATATCGTTCAAGAGAATTAACGACATGGGTGTCTTTCTTCTTTCCGAGGCTTGCAAAGGTTTAGAGTCCGTGAGGCTCGGTGGGTTCCCAAGAGTCAGCGACGCTGGTTTTGCATCCCTCCTTCACTCATGCCGGAATCTGAAAAGGTTTGAAGTACGAGGAGCCTCCCTGTTGTCTGATTTGGCATTCCATGATGTGACAGGATCTTCGTGTTCACTTCAAGAGGTCAGACTCTCCACGTGCCCTCTCATAACAAGCGAAGCCGTGAAGAAACTGGGGTTGTGTACCAATCTTGAGCTGCTCGACTTAGGCAGCTGCAGAAGTATATCTGATTCTTGCCTCAACACCGTTTCAGCACTCCGAAAGTTAACTTCTCTGAATCTCGCAGGAGCTGATGTAACCGATAGTGGCATGGTTGCACTCGGCAAGTCAGATGTTCCCATCATGCAACTATCCTTCCGCGGCTGTAAGAGAGTCAGTGACAGAGGAATCGCCTATCTGCTGAACAATGAAGGAACAATCAGCAAAACATTATCAACGCTTGATCTTGGTCACATGCCAGGAATCTCAGACAGAGCCATCCACACAATCACGCGTTGTTGCAAGGCTTTAACAGAGCTAAGCCTCAGGAGTTGCTTCCACGTGACAGATTCTTCGATAGAGTTGCTGGCCACAAGGGAAAGACAAGCAGAGGGAAGTAGCAAACAGTTGAGGAAGCTCAATGTCCATAACTGTGTGAGCTTGACGACTGGAGCAGTGAGGTGGCTAAGTAAGCCGTCATTTGCGGGTCTCCATTGGCTCGGATTGGGACAGACACGGTTTGCTGGTCGAAGAGAGACGGTGACAGCTACAATCTGCGAGCAGAGACCGTGGCTCACCTTGTGTTTTGATGGGTGTGAGCTTGGATGCTATGATGGTTGGGAGTTCCACACGCCGCAACGCCATTGAGGAAGCTCGTCGAGTCACCAGTGTATGTATTGTACTATAAATTTTAAATTCACAAAAAAGATTCAGTAGAATGTGTAATTTGTTTTTTTTTTCTTATCAAAGTTTGATTGTAAATTATATTTAAGTGTGGTTGCTTAGAGTTGAATTAATTTCAAGAATGCAGAATTAGTGAAACAGTGTAAAATGTATAACCTCATTAAGTTTCAAGTATGCTACTTTTCTTCTTAAATGTAGTCAAAGGATTTTTGATTTTCATTATGTAAAATATTTCTATTTTTAGATAAATTTTAATTTTATCAAAAACTGTGTAATTAATTATATTTTATTGTTTATTTTGTAATTGGTTAATTAGTTTTAATTTATAATTTTAGTGATTTTTAATGTGTGTTTTACTTCAAATTCATGCAGATTTATGCAATTATAGTGGTAGGAATAAAATTGAAAATTCAAGGACAAATCTTTCTTGGCCAGCGAGATATAATGAAGCGTAGAATTGATATATATTACAATTTAATTGTATTTTAGTTATTTTAAAATATTAAAAGTTATATGAATAATCCGATATTTTATCTATAAATTTATAATTAACCAAAAACCAAAATAACCCAACTGAAACAAAACCGCACTTTGTAGATACATGAACGGTTTTTCAATTTCTAGAATCAAAACACTAAAAGTCAAAATACTCAGACCATGATAACCAACTTTACCAAACCATGATAATTGGTAGAAACTTTAACTTTTCAAAAACAAACCACGATAAATAACTTTATCACACTTAACTGAGATATAGGTTATTGTTGAATCAATCAAAAACCTCAATAACATATATGATTGAAAAAAATAACCTAAAATGATATCGTGTCATTTTATGATGGTTAGAGATGATCATTGGTTTAACAGCAGAAAATCAAATCAGTTTCTTATTGGTTTAACAAAAATAATAGACTAATCAAATAAATAAGCCAAAACAAAAAACTAATAATAGACTAACCAAAAGCTAAAATACTCAAACCACGATAAATAACTTTACCAAAATCCAATCAATGTGTGGTGTGTATCCAAGGGCAAATGTGACTTTTATTTTGAGTTATTTTTGTAAAAATCTCAAAAATTTAGGTGTAATTTGTGAAAAACAAACAGAATATAACATCATGTCCATCAAAAGAGATGTTATATTTCATTTATATTGATACTTATGATCACATAGTTTTCTTTATCAATCTTGTAATAAACAATTTTTCTTTTCTTATTTTAATGTTTTTAAATATCATAATATTTTTTTCTTGTTTTCTTATTCGATTTTTGTTTTTTTCTACAATTCTTTTAAATAAAATTCTTCAAATTTTTTGAAAAGTCATCAAGTTTGTAGGTGAATATTTTATATTAGTTTATTGATAATGAAAATTTATGTGTAATTTGTGAAAACAAATAGAATATATCATCATGTCATTGATTGGTCGTTAGGGAGATAATGGTTCACTTGCTACACTTAGGATCACTTAACTTTTCTTAATCAATATCCTAATAAACAATTTTCCCTTACACATTCTATGTTTTCTAATAACTAATATTTTCTTGTTTTCTTACTTGATATTTGTTTTAAAATTCTTTTGTTTGTTTTTTTCACTTTTTAAAACTTTAAAATTGTTTTAGAAAGAGATTTATATTACCTCACTGATAATAAAATTTATATGTAGTTTTTGTAAACAAACAAAATATATCATCTTATCATTGATTTATGTAGAAATGTTATGTTTCATTTGCTTAACTTCTTATGATCATTTAATTTTTTATTGATATCGTAATAAACAATTTTCCTCTTTGTATTTCAATGTTTTCTAAAAATCATTGTTTTTTGTATTGTCTTACTTTATATTTTTTTTTAACTTTTGCTTATTTGTTTTCATTATAATTTTCCTCTTGGAAGAGATGTTATATTACTTTATTAATGATGAAAATTTATGTGTAATTTGTGAAAATAAATAGAGCACAATATCATGTCATTGATTGATCGTTAGAAGTGTTATGTTCAATTGCTTTGAAGTTTATGATCACTTAATTTTTTTATCAATATCGTAATAAACAGTTTTCCCTCTTGTATTTTAGTGTAATTTAAAAATTAATCTTTTCTTTTTTGTTTTTTTCTTGGATTCTTTTGTTTTTTAGTTTATTATTATTTTTTCAATTTTAAAATTTAGAGAAGATTTTATATTATTTAATTAATAAAAGGTATAATTTGTGAAAATAAATTGAACATAATATTATGCCACTGATTGATTATTAGAGATGTTATTTTTTATTTGATTTTAATAAATATTTTTCTCTCGGGTATCTTCACGTATTTTAAAAATCAATATTTTTCTTGTTTTTTTTTGTTTTGTTTCTTTGATTCTTTTGCTTTCTTGTTTTCTTATAACTTTTTTTCACCTTTCAAATTTGCTAGGAAAGATTTTATATTATTTAATTGATAACGAAAATTTGGGTGTAATTTGTTAAATCAAAATGGTTGGGAAATCAAACATGTTGCGGTTTGTTCTCTTGTAGCTGTCTGTTTAGATTCATTGTGTTCTGTCTGTATTAAAAGTTTATTCTGTAAGTCTGTTTCTTCTCTCACTATATGGCTTTTTCTTCATTATCAGTGTCAAGTTCTGGTTCTCATTCTCTATGAGTTGAACAAAGTCAACATGTTTGAAGATGTTGTATAGCGTGTTGGTTTGACTTGTGATTTAGAAAATTTATTTATAAAATTATATATAAACATATATTTTACTTATTATCTTCTATAAATATGTATAGCAAATTTTATATATTTAGTTTGCACATTCATATTTTTATATAATGTTTTGCAATAATTAATAAGTATTCATACATGCTTTGTTCTAAAGTGTATCGTTTTAATAAATGCAATAAATAGTTATGGATGTGTATAGTTCAATGAATTATTCAAAAAATAATATATTAAAAATAAAAAGAGGTTCATGTTCAGTAATATTTAATAAAAAAATATATTTCTTGTCGATAAAGTTGTTGATCAGTTAGATATGTATTTATTTGTTCAGCATAACTCATATGATCTACATTTATTTTGTTAAATCTGCATTTTATGTTTAATCTATTTTTTTTTTTGTTTAAATCACTACTGGAAGCTATTACAGATGGCACTTATGGCAGCATTCACTTAATATCTGGTGAGTGTTTTTAGATTTGACTTATGATTGATTAAATAGTCAAATTGATTAGTTGGTTACTAAGAGAACAAGATAACTATTTTCTGTATTAATTAACGACAAATGTAACCTGAATTAACATCACGTGTCGGTCTCCCAAACCGAACACCCGAAAACCAGAGTGTTGTCTTCTCCTTTACAATTCTTTGTTCGTAACTGGATTTTTTTATTCATTAGAATATGTATTCTCAAGTCATATTTTATTTTCCATCAAAACATCACATCTCTTAAATATTCACATAGATTCTTAAGAATATAAAAACAAATATTCTTGTAATCTTAATATATATGTGCAACTAGTCATATGTTTCAATTTTATGGCAGATATTTGTTCCAACGAACCAGATTTATTTAGCAGGGAAAATCATCTAACCTTGGCCAATAGATTAATACTTAATATAAAATTCGAAAATTTATATGAATAGAAAAGGTAAAACTAAAAAGTCAAGAAAAAATGGAGATTGATGGATGGAAGTAAAAAGAGAGTGGGTGTGTGTGTAGAAGAGCATGAGGGATTGCTTCTGTCAGTAGGCATATGAAATATTTACTTTTCACCTAAAACCCTAGATCCATTTTCTCTTCCTTTTTTCTTTGGAATATACAACTTTTTTTTTAATTTCTGAAAAATCCAGTTTTTATATTTATTTATATGCAACTTAATTTGTTGGGTGAAGTTTTGGTTTCTATCCACACGCAAAATTGTTTTTCGGCTCATGACGACGCGCGTCATCTTCGTTACATATTAAATTTCACCGTCTTGTCATAATTATTTGATGTTTGATTTATACTTTTCTGAGAAAAAGTGTGGCTGTGTAGGGATAATAATGTTTTCATTCACAGTCAATATAATGATATGTATTATCAACTCCATATTACATACTGTATGTGTATATATATATATATAACATTATCACTAATGTCTTCTCCTATATTAGCTAGTTGGATTTATGAAATAGTTGGCTATTTTTTTCAACAAAATGCTCCTTATAATTCTAATATAGAATTACACATATGTACCTTGGAACATGTACTAATCAGTAAAATACATATCAATAACGAATCTATCTAGAAGCATAGTAGAGCTATATATATGTACACTGTACAGGTAAATGCCGGTATAAATAACTCAATTTAAAAAGTTCTCATCAATTTCCTTATATGTTTAATTAATGTGCATGGACTCGTGTTCGTGTATATGGTTGATCACAAAGATCGGATCTAAATCCGATCATTGCATTTTGAATTCAGACATACCTAGACGCGTGTGCAGGTATATAGATACGTGTGCAATGTCTTAGTCTTCTGTATAAATAATCAATAAATGAGCTAGGGCAAAGAGTGAACAGAAGATTATGAAAAAAGGGGAAGACAAGGGAGGCAACAAGACACAAGAGATGAAAGAGATACCAATGGACTACGACTTGTGTGTTCGTGTTTCATAAGTTAAAAATATTAGAATGATTATTCACTAAACAGAAACACATTATCATATTAATTAAAAATTTAGTACAGCATCTAACATAAGTATAAATAAACACACCCTTTTGTTTTAATTTTGACAACTTTGATGCTTTTGTTTCACCCGACAAATCAGCACCTTTTAGGGTTTTCATTACCTGTTTCTTCCCCAAAGACACATCCCCTTTTTTAACCCCATTAATCTACTCTCTCCCAATATAATAAGCAGTATTAATATAAGTTTTAATACTAGTATAAATAAGCGATCAGTACCTTTCTTGGAATTAACGAAAACGCATCATTTTAAAACTCGACAATGAAAAAGAATTTTCGGGAAACAAGAGGAAACCTGTGGCTGTTTTGATTATTCCTCTTAAGATTTCTTTTGTCGACACTAACTCTAGTAATTAATTAATTAATCAAATCGCTTCTCTCTTGTTCAAGTAAGGATTATGCTACTAATTAGTGGTCGATATTAGTAGTTAGTTTAACTTTAGTTTGGTCGGATAGGCTTTCGTCGACGTAAAAGAGAGTTGGCTTCAGTCTTTCATATGACTATACAACTAGTGATAAAACTATATTACTTTGTTTAATGAACAGTCCAACATTTAAAATTTTTATTTACATATTTATATATATACCTTTAATTGGTAAGATTCTGTGTCTTGGTTTCATCTTATTAATAAGAAGCTGCTAAATCAACAAAACAGAGAAATGTTTTCAAATAGATTTATAAATATGTGCAAATTAAAAACTGAAACCATAAGACGCATGACCTTTTAACCTGGACTAAGATGATACGTCTGGTATACATTCTCCTCCATTTAGTTTTTCAACATCGCTTATGAAAGAACGCAATGGAATGCATGTGTATAATAACTCTCATACACATTATACAAGTTCACACACATCATGAGAAATCAACTTGTGATCGAATGGTCTCTCTTTTAGTTACCAAGATCAATCTCGGCTCCATAACCTTCACTGAAAATGGTTTCTATTAGATCATATAGTACTCTGGTTTAATATAGTCTACTAGGTACCACACTGGTTTAGGCTCCCTTCACTTAACCGATGTATTTATATACAACCTTGTAACAAATTTTAGTAATCAATCAATACATTTCATTTACTTCAATAGTTTCAATAAAAGGTCAATCGCTGAATACAATTGGATTAAAAAAATGGATCATGCAAATCATGATAGTAAAGTTTATAAAATCCATGAAAATTCTAAAGAATAAATGAGAAGATTTGAAAACGTCGTATTACCCTTCAGTGTTATTAAACGCGAGCAAACTATTTTAGTAAATTAATTACTATTTATTTTTTTAACTATAAGTTTGATACATTAATCATATATAACGATGTAAGAACTTTTTTCATTAACATGATGGCATTCTGGACTTATGAAAAAGTTCAGATTATTTTTCAAGAAGATGTGCAATCCATCGATAAACTATTTTTTGGGTATACAAATAGACCGAAAGTAAAAATCCATATCTATATAGGTGTCCCAAATAATTTAACTTAATTTCGTACATTAGATGAATCAAACCTAAAATGTGTTAGTGTTTCAAATCTTTTTTTTTACCATTCAACCATAAGATCCCGGACCATGGTATTAGAATTGATGTAAAACACACAATATTGTAAGAATTTAAAGAGTACTATAAATATTATAGTTACGTTTTGAAAATGTGTAACTGTGAATAGATAATTAAAATTTTGTTTGGGTTTTATAGAAGCATAAATGAAAAACATCTAAAAATCATATGTACTCCAGACATCAAGATTAATATTCTTTTTAACGGAAACATTTTGACTCTTGGATTAAGGAGCTGTGTAATGGAACGATCTTTGTACTAAGTCAACTCAGAATGGTCAACAGCTTTAAATGCGACTTAAGAGTTCTTTTTGGAGGCATGGTGGATTAATGATAGTTTCTTTTTTTTCTCGTGTATTTTGATCGTTTGGATTGACTAATAAACGGCTCGTAAAACCTTCAATGTTCCATTCTAATCGAAAACTTTATTAAAAAGTTGAGGCATAGACTTGTGCAACAAAGAGGGCGGTCATAGATAACTAAAATAATTAGAAAAAATAAATAAAAAGAGCATGCGAAAGTGGAATCTCTCAAAAGATTGAAGAGACAGATTAACAACTCTTTCGTGCTGTGATTATATTATTAAACCGGTTGAGTCCAAATAAAAGGCAATTTCCACAAATTTTAAGGTCTTTAAATTTATAACTATGACGTGACTAATTTAAATCGGACAATTTCAACCAATTAGTTAATATAACTCTCACCTACCATTACAAACTTTCTTTTGAACAATATCATAAAAACTTATCATCATCTCATATATTAATATAGAAAATATAAAATACATTCAAATCTGAGTAGTGGATGCATAAAATAAATCTCAAAATGCAACTAATATACGAGTGGATCGACTAATTAATCAAATAAAAATGAAAAAAGAAAAGAGACAAATAATGGGATTATATATGTTAAACCGATACACCTAAGATTTAGTTTGAAAAGAACATGATATTAGTAGGTTGAACACAAAAGATTAGGTTGTCTCTTTGTTTAAGCTCCCCAAGAAACAAAAAGGGACACACATCCCAAGATTCTTCCGCCGTCGTCAATCTTCACCGGAGCCACCGTCCTCCGACTTCATCTGTAAAATCATTTTTTGTTTGCCCTAACACCAAAAATTATCGATATTTTTTTCTCTACTAAACCTAAGTTTAGGTTTTTTCTCTCTCTCTACTAAATCATTTCCACGATGAAACTGAGAAGAGAAGACGATTCTTCCAGCCAAGAAACAAAGAATCATTGAGAAACTGAAGATTATAACCTTCTGAAGGATAATGGAGTCTAAGAAGAAGCTTAGCTTGAGAGAAAGCAAAGCTTCCTATGGGCACGTTAACAAAGCCATGTCTCTTCATCATCTCTTCCCAAACCTCAAACCTCCTATGTCTTTGCTTTCTCTCCGCCGCTTCCGCCGCCACAACATCCAATATCTCCTTACCGAACCACCGTTGCTCTAGGGTTAGCCTCTCTCTGCTGTTAGGCGGCAAAGTCGCTTCCAACGAATCAAATATCGCCATGTAATGATCTAAAGCCTCTGAGAATCTAGTCAAGAACGAAGGGTCTCCATGGTTGGCTTCTCTCTCGGCCATTGTCACGATTCTAGGGTTTAAGCACTTGATCGCCGACAAGAAGTGACCGATCATGTCTCCCTCGTCGTTAAAGAGTTTATAAAGGAAGTGAACGCAGTTGACGGCGATGGTCTCTCCTTGTCCGGCGGAGAGAGCTAACAATCTGATCTGTAGCAAGAGTCCGGCGAGGTCTTCTTCAACGATCACAAGCGTTTGAAACTGAAACTGAAGACCTAGAGAGTTAGCAAACCTGGTTAACCGGTCTCCGGTTCGGTTTAATACGGTTATGTCTCGACCACATCCGGTTATGCGGAGAGAAGGAGGTGGAGTACTGCTAGGGTTTGATGATCTCTCGGCTAGGGCTTGCATTAACGGAGGCCATTGGAGTCCTTGTGATATATCTAAGTCCAGTATGTGCAAAGCTCCGTTACCGTTGTTTGACTCCGTCGCGTCTAGGATGGCTTGGTTCGCCGTTAAATGGCTGAACCGAATAAACGGCGTTAGTTGGTTCAGCCAAAGATAGTAACAAGACTCGAGATCAGAGTTGTTGTTGTTCTTGGTCCGAAACAAGAACTGCTCTTTGCATACGCTGCTTGTAAAAACCGTGGAGCTAGTCATCGCTTCGCTCGTTGTCCACGTGGCAACGTTTTCAGACAAGCCGCTTCGTACCGACAAGGCTTTGGTGAAGAGATGGACGAGCCGCTCCGTGGAGTCGCCGTGAGGGGAAGAGTTTGAGGAGAGGATTGAGAGTAAGTTTTGAGCAGCGGAGAGGTTTGACTGAGAGATGAAATCAGCAGCTGTGAATAGTAGACGACGGAGGTGATGAGCGGCGGATGTTGCGGCGGATGATGAGGCGAGGCATAACGGAGGAGGAGGAGGAGGATTATCGGTGGCATCTTCGGAGGAGGAGCTAGAGGATTTGAAGGAAGCAAGCATTTGAAATGATAGAAAGATGCTTTTTTGGTTCATATGATAGATTCTTTTTCTCTCTCGATCAAATGAGTCTTTTTCATTAGGTAATAAATATCATTTCTCTTTACATGAAGGTATATTGCTTATTATATTAATATTATAAATAAAATCAACACTAGCTATGGCATGTGTGCGTACGCGCATAACATAAAATATATGGATAGAGATCAAGATGGACCGACCAAGCAATCCAAAGGGTCCATGAGAATCCTCAAGCCGGTTTTAGGGTTAGTCATGTTCAAAAAAGTTTTATTAACGTAACTTAATTTTTTAGTTAAAAATATACAAACTAAAAAAATTCAAATATATGTAATGTATTCTATTTTTAACGTCACATTAGATTTATAAATCTACACTGGAACTCATAACTTCAATAACTTTGAAACAAAGTGATTTTCTCAAATAGACACATTTTGAATGATATATTCCTTTTTCAAAAATTCATGTTTTAGAAAGGAAAACAAGATATTTTAAAATATATATATTTATATATTTTCAATGTATATAATAACAGTAAATTGTAAAATTTGAAGAAATTATATTTACTAAATTTTGACTGAGTAAAAATTATATGAATAATTATAACAAAAAGATAATTAATTTATAATCAAAATTTAATATATTGTTGTATAATATAAAATCTTTAAATATACATTATCTTAGAACGACGAAAATAGTAACTAATTTTTATTTCGTGTTTCAACTTTACACTCTTAAACTTTATACTCTTAAACTTTATACTCTTACACTCTTAAACTTTATACTCTTACACTCTTTCATTTATTTATGGACGTGCACTAAATAAAATAAGAGAAAACAAAGTAATAGTTATATACACATTAAAACAGTTTAACATCAGTCGTATAAATAATATTTTCTGCATTCACACGTCTTCGTCGACAGGATATTATATACTTATGCATGTGTGTATATTCATTCATATTTGTGCGGTGGATCGTGAAGATGGCCCACTGTGTTAATTGATGCGTTTGCAGGAATTATGCCCATAGGTTCCAATTTTTAGGTGCGTGAAACGGGAACTCACGTTAAGATTCTCATCTCGAGTATGCCAAATTACGAGATTTAAAGAAATAAAAACAGTTAAGCATAACAAAACCATTTTTTACAACATTGAAATGACGAGTATTCCATAATATATTTGTAATATTTTTTAAACAAATGAAAAATATTTTTACTTTACCGTATAAATTTCACAGTTAAGCAACGTAAAAATGGATAAATTATTATAAACTAGTATTTGGATAGTTGTTATAAGTACAATTTTATTTTCGTGGATATTATGCCCATCATTTCTATGACTCGGGATGTACAAAAAAAGAAAAGAGAAGTAGCTTTGCTTGCAAAATCGAAAAGCTAACCCCCAAATCGCTAATTATTACACCTTTTCACTTATTGGATTTACCAAAATGGAAATGCTGCAAAAAGATTTCTCCATGACCCTTCAATTGAAAGGATTCTCACTCTCTTTCTTATATATATATATATATATATATATATATGTAAATGTATGGGAGTGCTTATATATTATTTGAGCATCTATTATTGGATTGGAGACTTTATTGCTCACTTTCTCATTTCTTTTTGTACCATAAATACAAAGCATCTTATCGAATGATAAATGCATTTTTACATATTCTTTTTAATATAAAATCTTACCTGCATAATTCCACCAAGGAAAAAAGATGCTTTCAAAGTTCAAGATTTAAACTGTTTTACCGTTTGGTGTATGTATCATAATGGCTTAGAATTGTGTTCTTGAATGGTTCATTCCTTTTGCTTTAACCTTTTTATTTATTTATTTTTCTCTCTTCGTTTATAATTCATCATTGACTTTGAACAAACCATAACTACACCAGTTTAGTTCATTGGATTTTTAATTTGACTGTTGTGTTTGAAAAGGAAGGTTATATTAAGAGGATGGGGAATCTCAAGTTTAGTCAAATCAACATAATACAAAGTTGTAAAAATATAAGTAATAAAAATAAACATCGTCTACGTTAAATGAATAACAATTAGGAGCTGGTAGAAGAAGAGTAGTCGTCAATAAGGACAAAGGAGTTGGATGTGCTTTTTATCTGGATAACACATAGCCATCCCATACGTATTTGTTTGCACTAAATATATTATTAGATACTTTCTTATGACAAGTCTTTTCAATAATTATTGATATATGTTTTGACTAAACATTACATTCAGTCATCCACGTAAATCAATTTGACATCAACAATGATGGTATTTATTTAATATATATTCGACTATTTTACCCCAAAAAATATACTTATTAAACTATTTAAATCGGAATGTTTTTTATAAAGATTTTTAGCTGGAAGTTTTGGTGACTATGAAACTTCTTGTGCTTTCTATGAATACGACCATAAATAAGTACGCTGTACGAGACAACTCCAAGACACAGATATGTAACAGCTTTCCAATATAGAAAAAAAACGAGAAAAGTTAATAGAGCATCATTAATAAATTAATGAGAAGTTTTCATAAAGTTTCCTAAATATAATAAAGTGTATGTTGATAAAATAATGCTTTGTGTATCTAAAATCCTTAAAAATCCTACCTCAAAAATCCCAAATGAAATATTTTAAATAAAAAATTTATGAATTTGAGATACCCATAATAGAATATTAGAATTCTATGCATATATTTGAGAAATTGTGGTTTAGAATTCTCACTAAAGATGCTTTTACACTAACACTGACTAACCTAAATAAATAGACTAATTATTAATCAAACAATAGTTGACAAAAAAAATCAAACAATAATACTTCAATTGAAAATAATGTAAAATAAAAACATAAAAAATTAAAAGAAATAAGAAATGAGAAGAAGCACGCAATGAAATAAATGAGGGAGGGGGTGAAGGCAGGAAGTTTAACCCAAAAGATTGGACGAAAGGCTGACACTTTTTTGCCTTTTTTCTCACTTTGATTTTTACATTCAATTTAATCAAAATTATTTGTTATTTTATTTTGTGTTTCTTTCACTGCCACGTTGGATGGGACATATTGGAATGAGACATTTCCTTCCTACTCTCCACTGCCATTTCTAAAATTAATATAACTCGTACGAACATTCTTTCTGTTCCTAATTAATTATCTTTTCCGACTTAAACAATGCATTTTAGAAGATAATAATAGTTTAGTTTCTTTCTAATCAACAAACCATCCCTAGCCAATATATCAGCTAAACATGGTTGAAGATCAAAAAAAAAAAAAAAAAAAAAAACATGGTTGAAGATCAAAGAGAGCAGTGGAAATAGTAAATAAGGAAACCAAAATTCTTTTCTTTTTACCGTTTCACTTCGTCTGTGTTGCACGCGACATGCACGTTCACGTCAAGATCCTTGTCAGCTCCACTCTCAAGCCTGTGATATCAATATGTCCCTAGTCTATTTGGCTACTTGAATATACTTTTATATAATATAATTTCCCGACAAATTATTTGATTTTTTCTTTCTATAAAAACCGGATCACGCTATCGTATTTCAATCCATTTATTTCCTACACGATGATCCCATACAACTTCTGTATATGGATTGAATAATGTAGTGCGGATGATCATGATATTTTTGTGATGATTCTCTAGGCCTAGTGACAGCCCTATTGATTCCGGCCCGATATCGATAGTTCGATACTACGTGCCCTGGCTGAACGTGATCATTCACTTACTACAAAACATAATGATATATATATATATAATTATATAATATTAATATCCCTCTTATAGACTTGTAAATCATTACAAATTTACAAGCATATACATTGACTTTCAGTACAAACATTATCTTCACATTCTTATAGAATTCAAATATTGCTACTGACAATTTTTTTTCTATCAAGACAGTACGATAATTGTTTATATATAAGCAATTTTTGACAAAAAAAAAAGTATGTTTCAACTTTCCTTTGATTATAACGTAAATTTTAGTGAACTCAATATTAGTAATTACTTTGGTGAAGAAAGGAAAAACATTGCGCTAGTGCTATACAGCTATATCAAATAATACACTTATCATAATCAGGTAGCAAACCATGTATCATTTTATACACATTTCATGAGTTGAAAACCAAAGTTGAGAAAACAAAGTAATTAGATTAACAAGGATTAATAATTAATTAGTCGTGTAGAGAAGAAGAAGACGACAATCTGAAGAGACAAACATACATACATTTTAGCATGCATGCACTATCATATAACGTTTTAAGTCAAATTAATAACTTGAATTAAATAATTAAAAGACCCCAAAAACATAAAGTTAATCCGTTCGGTTCGAAACTGGCTTCAACAAAAGAAAAGCCAAACTCTTTTTGTTTGTAAAATAAAAGTATTTCAAGGAAAAATAAATTAAGCTCCAGCATAAGGGTTAATCTTAGGTTTGTCCTTGACAAGACCACACTGAAGGCTTGACTCCGGCATGTTGTATTCGTCCCGGAGAGATTTTTCCGGCGACAAGACGCTTGCGTAGAGTTGCTGTCCCAAGTATCGTCTCTCAGAATTCTCCGACCTAATGTTCCACATCCCACAGTTGTCGAATGTGAGCAAGATTGCAGCCCAACACTTGGGGTACACTTGGATTGTGTGTCGGCTCACTGCGTCTAGAAGGTTGTAGTTCTTTCTCTTCTCTGGTGTCCATGTCCCTGGCTCAACCCTTTTTGTTCAATTAAAAAAAAAAAACAGAAATTAGGGTTTCTAATTTGGTTTACGTGTAGCTCAAGAAAAAAAGGATGTAGAGTGTCACTTACGCTACAGCGAAGAAGGAGTAGCCATCCAAATGCCAGGACTGGACGCTCTTCTCGTGGTTCTCGAACACGACTTCAATGAAGTTGCGGTGAGTGATGTTGAGAACATTTGGTTCGATCTTTATGTTCTCGATCTGATCTGAGGTAGGGTTGTCGGAGATGCTGTCGTACTTGAAAACCTTATCGGCAACACCGAAGTACTCAGCGAGCTTCAAGGGGGTCTCGGGGTCTATGTGTGAGACTCCACTCAACGCGTACCTGAGCTTACCGTCGACCTTGCCCTGAGTGTTCACGAGCTTAATGGTGCGAGTGATGTTAATCTTTCCGTAATGGTAAGAGCCTTGTGGGTTAGGTCTAGCTGCGCTGGCTGTCAAGTTCCACCTGAAAGAGCGGAACTGGTTCAAAGACCAAGCCCAGCCAACAGGAGCGGCGGGTAGCTGAGGAGAGGCAAGACCTTTGCCTCCCTCGTAGCGGAGGAGCCCTGTGGTAGTTAAAGCGTTTTTCAAGAACCTTGTGGAAGCCACCATGTAGTAATCTTTAGGTTCTTGGTTCGCCGTAACAATCACGCCAAAGCATTGACCAACATGGACGTCAAGCGAGTCATAATCGTTTTGGAGAACGTGTGAGCCTTCCATCTCAACAAGCTTCATCATGTGGTTCTGTATCCTAAAGTTGAGAGATGCCTTGAGACCCACGTTACATACCCTAACTCTGTAGGTTTTCCCTTGCTTCAAGGTGAAAAGAGGCTGGTCAGAACCGTCTCCTTTCCCGGCCTTACCGTTGATGAGAATGCCGTCTGGACGGCCAATGGTACGGCCACTGTCTAGGAAGTTCTTGAGCTGAGTGTGGCTTTTGGTGTACCAATCGTTGATAAGGACAGTGTAGTCATCTTCAGGGTCAGCATATGGGACCGGGATAAGAAGACGGCTGTTCACACGGAGGCCACCAAAGGCACCCGCGGCACGATGCATTGCCGTGGTCGGGTAGTAGAAGTAGCTACCGATCTGATCCTTGGGCTGGAAATGGTATGTGAAGTTCGTACCCGGTGGGATGGGGCACATTGTTCCAGCAGTCCCGGCTTGCCATGAGTTTTTCCTATGCTGGATTCCATTCCTATATATAATATAAGTTACGGGATATGAAAACAATTGAATGCACAAATTTAAATCTTTATACATGAGATTCATTCAATTAACGACATATTGATAGCATTAGAAAATTTGAATCTGGTATACAATTTTGCACATTTTAAAAACCTATTCTACTTTTTGTACCATTCTTATCCATCCAAATTTTAAATTCACACTTTTTATGAATAAATAAGTACCAAGTAAGGAGGAAAGGCTCGTCTAGGTTGTTGAAGACATTAACGATGATGTTGTTGTTAGAAGTTGAGTTGAGGTTAGGACCAGGGAATTGACCGTTGATGAGAATGACTTGTTGCGGAACACCTAGAGGAGATGCGGTTCCGTACGTCACGTTCCACACATGGTGAAAGTAAGGATCCTCCGCTTGGACCATCACAACGGTCGCCGTCGCAAGACATAGGCACACGGCCCATAGTTTAACCCCACCCTTCATTAACAATGAACCTTGTATGATTAATAAAGTTTATAATTTTTTTTTTGTTTTCAAGTGTTAGAAAACGAATGGGTTATTTTGTTTTGGGGGGTTTTATTATGTTTTTAGGGTTTGAATTTTTATTTTTTTTTGTTCTTCGAATGTTAAAGTGACGTTTTTATAGTTTGTTCAAATACAGTTTCTTGTTTTCTCGTTTCTTTAGGTCCTCTCATTACGCTCCCCCTGTCGTTCCATATTAGGACTATTCAGTTTTGACCTCTACGATCTATTTTGAGTTTATCAATTTCTAGAATTTGTTTCTTCCCATATTCTTTTCAGATTTTTGCTAATTTCAGAGTCTTGAGTTCGTTCTTGTGCAGGGTCTAATAGTGGCTCATATAATCAGATATCGAAGTTTTTCCCCCCATATGAATCAATTTGATTATGATACGATGCCATGTTATTTTTGGATACAATTCAATTATGTCCAGCTGAAATAGTTATAGAAGTTGATTTAACGTGAGAATAACTCAATAGGGTATTTAGGGGTCGCCAACTAGAAAATTGATCGACAGTGGAGCACATATCCCCTCTATATTAAAACAGAAACATTTTTAAGAAATAACTTTAAAAGTATAAACCATTCACAAGAATATGATTATGCTAATGTGTCAATAAAAGATGATTTATTACACTTTTCTTTAAATAATCTTTTTCTTATTAGATATTAGATTACATTAATTTAAAATATCTTATATTAATCAACGATACCATATAATATATTTTAATTCTTAAAGTTTTTATATAATTTAAGTAATTAAATATTTTTGCTCATTGAATATGTATTAGATTATCACATTTATATATCAATGTTTTAGCATATAGTTTTGTTCCCTATAGCATGTGTGTTTTTAGAATTAAATATTCGACAACATTCATTATCCTTTATGTATTAGTCCTAAAACATTACAACATGTTTTGTAACCACGTGTTATCATTACAATGATTTTTAGAATTTTTAGCAAAATAGTTTGGTCCATCTAAACATATATTATATTTTTTATTAAATTAACTATCAAATAAACTATTAGTTTACAAAATAATATTTCCATTTTTTCTTTAGAAAAAAATACAAAATTACTTAATATGGATTACAAATATATGATAATTAATGATTTTGAATAATAAAAATTTGATAACTCTTTTTGTTTCTTCCATCATTTTGTTTAATTTTATATTCTTAAGAGAAATTAAAAATCACATTAAGCATATAAGAAAAAATCTTATTTTTTCCTATATGCTATAGTTTTAATTTTCTTAAACGTGTAAAAAATCCACATTGAATTTATCAATGGTTTAACATTTTTATTATAACAAAATATAAATAACCATCAAATAATATAAATATGAAGTCTCATTTAATATATATTCATATTAATTATATATATGTATATATATTTTAATATCATTTAAATTAAAATACATATTATAGATAAAATACATAAACATGTTAATTTCAAAATTTGCATTGAATAGGAAACCTTAATTATTAAATATTTATATTAATAAAAATAATAATTTTGTTACAATAAATATAAAAATGTTTATAAAATCATATAAGTATGAAATTAATAAATATGCATATTATGTGATTACATACCATGTAAAAAAATTTACCAACAAAAATTATTATAAATAAAAAGATTTTTTATTTATTTATGTGATTACTCTAAGTTAGTTATATACGTAATAATTACTCATTTTCAGTTACTAAATATATGCATAATACATAAATGAATAAAATAAATAATAATATGTATATATAATTAATATTCATCTACACACTCGTATATCTCAAATGTTATTTAATCAAATCATTTTCAAAAATACAATTATTCATATCAAAGTGAGAATGTGAGTTATAATATCCAAATGATATTTAACTTTGTCAAATAAAATAATACAATACAATAACTTATGTTGTACATACTTTTCAGTGTATATTACTATTTTATTTCACACAAAAAAATAACATCAATTTAGAAGATCATGAAGGAGGCTGGATACATATAGAGTTAATCATCTAAAGTATTGACAAGTTGATTTGCAACGTCTTATTTCCTTTCGCTATGTGAGGGGTCAGCCAGGAAAATGGTTTGAAATACATTCAAGGTACACACTTTTTATTCGTTCTCAAAAGGATAACCTGCACAACCATCTCCCTATAAATGTTTTTCGTTTTTGATCAATAAATTTGATATTCAATAAAAATTTAATGACGTCAATAAACTGCAATAAAAAAATATAACTGTAAACATTTTTAGAATTTTGAATGTTTAAATAGTTTTGTATCTCTAACAATAATAATAATGAATGTTAACTTTACTTTTGCCTCACATTAACTTATTAATTAAAACATTTATTAAAAGTTACAAATAATTTTAAAATGAAGAAGCTAATTTGTATCTCTAACAAGTTTGTTATTAACTTACAAAATAGAAACTGAAAAAGGAGTATTTGATGAGATAGGATTGATACGCTTTCATCCAATACAGCTAACACTAAAAACCTTAAAGCACTAAATTACTTCTTTTGGCTTTAATTGCTGAAGAAGAAAAAACAATATGAGCACAGTCATATATGGTTTAGTTCATCTTGATTTAAAGATTATAATTGTTTGGTTACATTTAAATTAATTTTTGGTTTAACTTCCATTATGTTCACTCTAACCTTTTTCAACTAAATGATTTGATAGCGATATATTAATAAATTTGAAACTAAATATGAACAAAAACAAACATTTTTACCAAAAAAACAGAAACAAACATCATTTTCTGATTTATAAAAATATACTCCTTCTGTTTTTAAAATAAGTATCACTTTAACTTTTTCTTTTTGTTTCAAAATAAGTGTCACTTTGCATTTCCAATACAACTTTTCACATATAATCTCTTTCTTACCCTTTTAAATAACCAATAGATGTTTTTTAAAATTATTTTTATTCAAATAATTGAACATTAAAGGAGGGTACATTAGTATATTTTTCTATTTTCTTAATCTCCGTGAAAAATGTCAAAGTGACACTTATTTAAAACGGAGGGAGTACTATTATTGTGCAGAATTATTGAAACTATTTATATAGTAACTTTAAAATTTGATTTTTTATAGTTTTATCAAAGTTGTTACATTACAGTGGAAAACTAATTAGTGTAAATATATTTAAACTTGAGACACCTCAAAACAAATAAAATATTAGTTATCTTAATTTTAGATAAATGTTTTAACTATGTCAAATAAAATAATACAATACAATAACTTATGTTGTACATACTTTTCAGTGTATATTACTATTTTATTTCACACAAAAAAATAACGTCAATTTAGAAGATCATGAAGGAGGCTGGATTACATATAGAGTTAATCATCTAAAGTATTGACAAGTTGATTTGTAACGTCTTATTTCCCTTCGCTATGTGAGGGGTCAGCCAGGAAAATGGTTTGAAATACATTCAAGGTACACACTTTTTATTCGTTCTCAAAAGGATAACCTGCACAACCATCTCCCTATAAATGTTTTTCGTTTTTGATCAATAAATTTGATATTCAATAAAAATTTAATGACGTCAATAAACTGCAATAAAAAAATATAACTGTAAACATTTTTAGAATTTTGAATGTTTAAATAGTTTTTTATCTCTAACAAAAATAATAATGAATGTTAACTTTACTTTTGCCTCACATTAACTTATTAATTAAAACATTTATTAAAAGTTACAAATAATTTTAAAATGAAGAAGCTAATTTTTATTATTTTATGCTTTACACCATAATTTTAATTTAGAAATGGGCCTTTTTCATCTACCAATGCAAGAAAACTTTTTTTTTTTTTTTTTTTTTTTTTTGAAACACACCAATGCAAGAAAACAAACTACTAAAATTAACAAACAACACCCTTCGTCAATTTTGTCATAATAATATTCAATTGTAACACGTGTTGTAGACCTTTATTAATCGACAGCTTGATAGTGAGTCAGTGACCGTTGGAGCATAGAAAAAAAAACAATAAAATATAATTTTCTGACCGTTGGAGATAGGGAAAAGAAAATAATTCAAAAAAAGAAATAATAAATATATTTTTTCTGACCGTTGGATAGCTCATCTATAAATAAAGACGTCCTCTTATCTTCTTTTACATAACCTTATTTTTCTGGCTTCATTCTTTTATTGTTTGTCTCGCAAAGGTGAATTTTCTTTTTTGGTATTTTCACTTCTCACGGATGATTGTTGATGTGTATGGAGATTATGCTTGGTTTGATCGGATGGTGCCTTTGATCCTTCTGTTTCGGCTGTTAATCAGGTGTTCTCTTTTCTCAAAAAGATTTTTTCTTAAGAAATATGTTTTCAAAGGGGAAGTTTTATATAGAACTTGATTTTGATAGTGAGGAAACTTATGTGTAAAATTTGTGTTAATTAACATCTGAGCAGAATATCATGTCGTTAAGTCCGTTAGAGGTAGTATGTTTATTTGTTGCTAACACTTATGATATCACTAAGCCTACTCCAAATCGATCTTGCCACTATAAAACTTTCCATTTTTGGGAAGTTTTTATAGAACTTGATTTTGATAGAGAGGAAACTTATGTGTAACATTTGTGATAACATTTGAATAGAATATCCTGTCGTTCGTGGTAGTAATGTTTAATTTGTTTTTAACACTTATGATATCACTAAGCCTACTCCAAATCAATCTTGTAACTATAAAACTTCCCCTTTGTTCTATTTTTTTTGTTTGTATTTCTTTGTTTTGGTTTGTTCCATATAATCGATCTACTTGTCATTTTGTTGTTTCAGATTCTGTGGTGGAAGCATGCGCTTTCTTTGATCGATGATGCCTGTTTTTTTTTTGGGTTTGATTCTTCATCGGTTGCTCTTCAAGTGTGACAGGGATGGTTGAAGCTGGCTCAGATACAGTGGCTTTTTTTGATTCTGTAATGATGTTTGACTTCTCTCAAGGACCAAGAGGCAAGAAGATCGTGCCTTTTTTTTTTCTGTCTTGCTCTATGTTTTCATTAGTATCATGTATAGTCAATATATGATTATATATATGTTTTTGTATTTGGTTGTGGCTGAGTGAAAGTTGTGTAATAAAGTTGCAAGTTGTTCTATTGTATCAACCCAAAAAAACAAAAAAGACAAGACCAACTAGATTCCTATCCTACATCAAGAACATTCCTGATGTCTCATTGATTCCTGATATAAAAAATGCACAAATAATTGACTCTATAGTAAACAAAAGTTTCTCTAAAAGACACAAAACCTTTTGACATTATACCCCCAAGAAACAAGACATTACAGGTTATTCAAAAAATAATACATAATCTCTATTGAGAAAGCTAATCTTGCATCATTTGCTTGGGGACAATGACTGTCTCTGAGGTTCTTTGTCTTTACTTAAGTTAACCCTTTGAAGAAGTCATTACCGTACCCCACATCAATAAACCCTAGTGCTATAAGTATGCAGAACCATAATGCATGAAGCGTCTGCTTAAACGTTTGAGCTCTTCCTGCAACCAATACATTGTCGTCTATGTGTTGGCTAAGCCCTTCGTCGCCAGGATTAGGGTACTTGGACAGAATCTGATCCTCTGTAGCTCAAACAGATCTTTAAGCATCCCTGTCTCCTCTGTTTTAGACTCTTCTATATCCTCCAGTTTTGTAGATGACATGTCCAACGACCTGTTTCTGCTTAGGCTACGTGCTTTAACAGGTGAAGGACTCGCAGGAAGATGTTTCTTGTCAAGCAAGTAACTCCTGTTTTCGGATTGCCAATGAAGCCAACTGTTAACCCTAGAAAACTCTGTTCCATCCATCTTTGAAGAACTAGATTTTCTGACAGATCCGTGGCTCATCTGCAGTACCTTTGGCTTGTGCTCAGACACAACCAGCTTAATATCACATTCAGATATGTCCTGACTATCAACCGTTGCTGCATCATCTGATGTATTCCTACGCATGACACAAGTAGACTTTGAAACGCTCCTCTCTGATGAGTCACACACAGCGTCATATCCGTTCTTCTTCATGGGAAGACACACAGATTCAGCTCGGACAGAGATCATTGAGTTCCTTCTAGACTTAAGGCCAGGACCATGAGAGATTACGCTAAAATCTGGTCCTGATGATAACCTTCTGTTGCTACTAGCTGTTGGTCTCATGAAGCTAGGTAAATCATCTGAAACACGTCTTGATTTGTTTCTCTTTAACTTTGGTGTAACTTGAACCTCTTCTCTTATCTCATCCACTTCTGCTTCTTCAATAACATGAGGCTTACCAGTCAGTTTCTCTAGTCTCTCGTTTAAAGATCTGATCTCTTTTAACGTTGTCTCACGCTCTTTCTCTATCTTATCCATCATCTTCTGTAGATTCATCATCACATCCTCCTTTTTCTCTTGTTCTTCCTATGAAGAATCTTTAACACATCAGAAAGTGAAATACTATAAAGTTAGTTGACGTGTTATGCAAGTACCTTTGATTCGTCTTGCCCTAAATGGATGTTCTTTGCCCTAGTTGCGAAGTTTAAAGAGCATATGGTTTCGCAAAGATCATCTTCTTTCCGGCTGACATGAACAAGCATCAATGTCTTAGAGTCTTGCCCTGAGGAAAATCAAGAACCAAGCTCACTTCAAGAAGAGAACACAACAGTTTAAGATCAAAGAGTTTTGCAGAAGATGTTAGTTACCGAGAGAGTCTTTCAGAACTTGTGTGAGCTTGCTGTTCCTGTAAGGAATGTGAGGATTCTTGCGTTGAAGAGAGTTGATGACATCTCCTAAAGCAGATAACGAGAGATTAATGGCTTTGCCTTCATCAAAACGTCGACCAGTGGCTTTGGTTTTCAGCACTCGCTCACTTCCTCCAAGATCCACCAGCCATATCATCAACTCCCAAGCGGTTAACAATTCCGTCGAATTCAAAAGATAAACTATGGATTAACAGCAAGAAACATGAATATGATCTATTAGTGAACTTAAGGAGAAAGTATTTTTCTGCACACATGAGTGAATTAAAAAAGTAAAAAAAATAGACACAGAAAATAACAGAGAAAAATGTTGAGATTCATAATGAACAAACCTCTTCAAGCTTCAATCAACAAATGAACATCCCTAATTGTAACAAAACAACATCGTAAAACATATAAACTACGTATTAAATGGACGAAACAATTACCTTTATTTTACCAGCCCAAAAAGGTGGCAAACCACAAATCAAGATGAAGTGAATAATCTCTGCACTCCAAATAGATCTCCTTTAATAACTTAGTCTTGATGCTTAAGGAGCAACATAGTACTTCCTACTGTACTGATGGATGATTAGAGGCGGTTTAAAAGAAACTCTTACAATAATAACATATGGGAAAATTAAACTGATGAATTTCACAGAGAGAAACTCACATATTTATAGTTGTAAAATCACACAATGGAAAAAAAGAGGGGATGTATTGAATGAGAGATCATGTGAGGAGTGGGGAGATGATGTTAATGAGAGCGTTAATGACAATGCTTGAATGTAAACGAATTCCATAACGGTGCTAGAAGCCGATGGTTGGTGATAAGAAGCTTTTTTCTTCTAAGAATATAAATTAACCAAAAATGATAGAAGATACAAAAATTGTTAGCAAATTTATTTTTCAAATAATTAATTTTTATATAGTTGTTGATTATATTAGGTAATTTCGTAGCTATCCTTTAAAAAAGAAATTAAGAATATTATACATTACTAATTAATTTGAATATAAATTATATATAATTAGTTATTTATTTAATAACATTAAAATTATGTTTATATCCAATATAAGTTACATATGAATTAGATTCATTATTTTTAATAACAAATATATTATTTATATATTATAAATAATATAAATATTATTTAAAATAATAATAATACTAATTTTGATGATAATTTTAAAATTTATACTGTTACTATTTTACCAAAATTTTTATTAAAACTTTAATGAAACCATACAGTTGCTACAACAGTTTCTATAACATATTGTTACTATTTTATCATCAGTTGTATCAATTGAGGCTTCATTTGTGTTGAAGGATGAAGAGTGTTTAATCATGTTTTGTTATATTCTGTACTTCTCCGTTTAATTATGTTTGTGGAAATCTTAGTTCACTAAGCCATGTTATGCTTCACAGGAGCAAATAATGAAATACAAAATATTTTCATTCGCTCATATATTTGATTTTATGCAAAACAATACTATATGATCAATATACTATATACTAAAACACATACAAATAAAGGAAATTCCGAAATTGTCAAAAATCACCTAGTACTACTTTTCATGTTTACTTTAATCATTTTTATTTTTATTTTTTAAGAAAAAAATACATTTATAATCTTTGAGTTAATTAATCTAAGACTTAAGGTTTAGAGTTGATGGGTGGAGTAAGGTGGAGGTATGGTTTAAGAATGTAAAGTTATGAATTCTAATTAATTTCTTAAAAATTTGTCTTTTAGAAAAATGGTATTTATGAAAATATCTTTTTACTGAAAGTAAAAATGAAACGTGGTACAAATAATATGGTAAACATGAACATTCTCCTACAAATAACCTTTGTTAAATAGACAAACAATATCAAGGAAAATTTTCATGTTTACCACATTATTGGTACCACTTTTCATTTTTACCTTCATTAAAGGGACATTTTCATAAATATCATTTTTAAGAGGTAATTTTTAAAAAAATTAATTAGAATCCTAAATTTTACATTCCTAAACTCTACCCCACCCTACTCCACCCCTCAACTCTAAACCTTAAGTCTTAAATTAATTAAGCTAATGGTTATAAGTGTGTTTTTTCCTCTTAAAAATAAGAGTAAAAGTGATTAATCTAAACATAAAAAGTGGTAGTTTTGGTAATTTTCCCAATATCAACCGTCTTACGTTTTAGATTACAACATGAAATTTTTTAAAATACATTTTCTAAGAATTAGAAAGAAAAAAAGAAGTAAAACAAATGAAGCAAACATCGAGTAAACAAGTTTTGCATAAACTAGGTTTAAGAATATAGACTGTAAATAGATATAATTTAAACGGAACTTATATAAACGGGTTTTAGACAGTTCTAACATAAATATATTTCAAACTAAAGTGTGTTAACAAAGTTAGAGATAAATATATTAAACAAGTCTGTTATTAACTTACAAAATAGAAACTGAAAAAGGAGTATTTGATGAGATAGGATTGATACGCTTTCATCCAATACAGCTAACACTAAAAACCTTAAAGCACTAAATTACTTCTTTTGGCTTTAATTGCTGAAGAAGAAAAAACAATATGAGCACAATCATATACTCCCTCCCTCCGTTTCAAAATACTTGTTATTTTAGAAAATTGCACACATATTAAGAACAGTACTAATTTATCTATTATACCCTTGTCAATCAAACATATTTACAAGTTTAATTATATAAATATTTAATATTTTAAATTAATAAAAAATAATTTATGTGTATATAATCTTAGTCTCTTAGCATTCTTCACCAAATTGTCTTTTAAGTATCTGTTGAATGAGTTAACTATAATGATTACTCAGTTGTTGACTTCAATATATTTAGAGGGAAACTACAATTTTACGTTGCTTTGTACATGCAAAAAAAAAAAAAATAGAAGGCAAGTAAACAATTCAAAACTTTTGACACTCACTATATTAAATAAATCGTGTGATAACAAAGTATCAATGGCAAATTCAGATCAAAACTTTTCGCATCCAATTAAAAACCATTCTTTTGATTTAAATACTCTCCCAACCGATCATGTATCTGATGAGCATGGCGATGGAGGTGACTCGTGTCATATGGAAAGTGGTGGATCAATACCGATCACGATAATATCATCTTCCATGAGTGGTATTTTAATCGACGTCAACGTGAACCCAACGGAAAGCACTGATACTCAAGTATTAGAACTAGATGTGAATCAGCTATTTGAAGAAAGTGAAGATCATTTTGTTGAAGATCAAGGTAAAACGTTTACATGTAAATATATTTATCTTAAATTCAAGTTTTTTCGGTTTTGTGACATAACATTATTAATTTTTGATAATTGTTGCATGGGACACAATCAATCTATATTGGTTTTTTTATTCTTGTTGCAAGTACTCTTTTATTGTTATTTGATGCAAAAATGCACGTAATATTTTTCTTTCCATTAGATGTTGAAGAAGCTGGAATGTATGCAGAAGAAGACGGACCATATCCAGAAGAAGACGCAAACATCATCAAGACTGTTTTGGGTGATTAAACGAAACTGTTTTGGAATATAGGAGTAATTAGTTTGAATTTATATGGGTGAGGTTATAATAGGTATTATCTTGAATAAATTGCATTGAGAAATGAGAACGACACTTAATTTGTGACAAAAAAATAAGTCTAAAACGACAAGTAATCTGAAACGGAGGGAGTATGGTTTAGTTCATCTTGATTTCAAGATTATAATTGTTTGGTTACATTTAAATTACTTTTTGGTTTAACTTCCATTATGTTCACTCTAACCTTTTTCAACTAAATGATTTGATAGCGATATATTAATAAATTTGAAACTAAATATGAACAAAAACAAACATTTTTACCAAAAAAACAGAAACAAACATCATTTCTGATTTATAAAAATATACTCCTTATGTTTCTAAATAAGTATCACTTTAACTTTTTCTTTTTGTTTCAAAATAAGTGTCACTTTGCATTTCCAATACAATTTTTCACATATAATCTCTTTCTTATCCTTTTAAATAACCAATAGATGTTTTTTAAAATTATTTTTATTCAAATAATTGAACATTAAATGAGGGTACATTAATATATTTTTCTATTTTCTTAATCTCCGTGAAAAATGTCAAAGTGACACTTATTTAGAAACGGAGGGAGTACTAATTATTGTGCAGAATTATTGAAACTATTTATATAGTAACTTTAAAATTTGATTTTTTATAGTTTTATCAAAGTTGTTACATTACAGTGGAAAACTAATTAGTGTAAATATATTTAAACTTGAGACACCTCGAAACAAATAAAATATTAGTTATCTTAATTTTAGATAAATGTTTTAACTATGTCAAATAAAATAATACAATACAATAACTTATGTTGTACATATACTTTTCAGTGTATATTACTATTTTATTTCACACAAAAAAAATAACGTCAATTTAGAAGATCATGAAGGAGGCTGGATACATATAAGAGTTAATCATCTAAAGTATTGACAAGTTGATTTGTAACGTCTTATTTCCCTTCGCTATGTGAGGGGTCAGCAACGAAAATGGTTTGAAATACATTCAAGGTACACACTTTTTATTCGTTCTCAAAAGGATAACCTCCACAACCATCTTCCTATAAATGTTTTTCGTTTTTGATCAATAAATTTGATATTCAATAAAAATTTAATGACGTCAATAAACTGCAATAAAAAAATATAACTGTAAACATTTTTAGAATTTTGAATGTTTAAATAGTTTTGTATCTCTAACAAAATAATAATGAATGTTAACTTTACTTTTGCCTCAAATTAACTTATTAATTAAAACATTTATTAGAAGTTACAAATAATTTTAAAATGAAGAAGCTAATTTTTATTATTTTATGCTTTACACCATAATTTTAATTTAGAAATGGGCCTTTTTCATCTATCAATGCAAGAAAACAAACTACTAAAATTAACAAACAACACCCTTCGTCAATTTTGTCATAATAATATTCCAATTCATGACAAAAAAAAAAAAAATATTCCAATTCTAACACGTGTTGTAGACCTTTATTAATCGACAGCTTGATAGTGAGTCAGTGACCGTTGGAGATAGGAAAAAGGAAATAATTCGAAAAAAAAATAATAAATATAATTTTTCTGACCGATGGAGATAGGAAAAAGGAAATAATTCGAAAAAAAATAATAAATATAATTTTCTGACCGTTGGATAGTTTATCTATAAATAAAGACCTCCTCTTCTGTTCTTTTACGTAACCTTATTTTTCTTGGCTTCATTTTTTTTATTGTTTGTCTCGCAAAGGTGATTTTTTTTTATTTTTTGGTATTTTCACTTCTCACGGATGATTGTTGATTGATCTCTGCCATGGCCTCTACGCTACTACATCTTCAAGGTGTTCGGATGCTTGGTTTGATCGGATGGTGCCTTTGATCCTTCTGTTTCGGCTGTTAATCAGGTGGTCTCTTTTCTCAAAAAGATTTCTTTTTAAGAAATATGTTCAAAGGGGAAGTATTTATATAGAACTTGATTTTGATGGTGAGGAAACTTATGTGTAAAGTTTGTGTTAATTAACATCTGAGCAGAATATCATGTCGTTAAGTCCGTTAGAGGTAGTATGTTTATTTGTTGCTAACACTTATGATATCACTAAGCCAACTCCAAATCAATCTTGCCACTATAAAACTTCCTATTTTAAGGAAGTTTTTATAGAACTTGATTTTGACAGAGAGGAAACTTATGTGTAAAATTTGTGATGACATTTGAGCAGAATATCCTGTCATTAAGTTCGTGGTAGTAATGTTTAATTTGTTTTTAACACTTATGATAACCACTAAGCCTACTCCAAATCGATCTTGTCACTATAAAACTTCCCCTTTGTTCTGTTTTTTTTTTTCCTTTGTTTTGGTTTGTTCCATATGATCGATCTACTTGTCATTTTGTTGTTTCAGATTCTGTGGGGGAAGCATGCGCTTGCTTTGATCGGTTGCTCTTCAAGTGTGACAGGGATGGATGAAGCTGGCTCAGATACAGTGGTTTTTTTTTATTATGTAATGATGTTTGACTTCTCTCAAGGACCAAGAGGCAAGAAGATCGTGCCTTTTTTTTTTCTGTCTTGCTCTATGTTTTCATTAGTATCATGTATAGTCAATATATGATTATATAGTATATGTTTTTGTATTTGGTTGTGGCTGAGTGAAAGTTGTGTAAAGTTGCAAGTTGTGTAAAGAGCATTCCTGATGTCTCATTGATTCCTGATAAAAAAATGCATAAATAATTGACTCTAGGAGACAAAAGTTTCTCTAAAAGACACAAAACCTTTTGACATTACCCCAAAAAAACAAGACATTACAGGTTATTCAAAAAAATAATACATATAATCTCTATTGAGAAAGCTAAACTTGCATCATTTGCTTGGGGGTGACAATGACTGTCTCTGAGGTTCTTTGTCTTTACTTCGTTAACCCTTTGAAGAAGTCATTACCATACCCCACATCAATAAACCCTAGTGCCATAAGTATGCAGAACCATAATGCATGAAGCGTCTGCTTAAACGTTTGAGCTCTTCCTGCAACCAATACATTGTCGTCTATGTGTTGGCTAAGCCCTTCGTCGCCAGGATTAGGGTACTTGGACAGAATCTGATCCTCTGTTTCGGAAGAACAGAGACATTTCAGCTCAAACAGATCTTTAAGCATCCCTGTCTCCTCTGTTTTAGACTCTTCTATATCCTCCAGTTTTGTAGATGACATGTCCAACGACCTGTTTCTGCTTAGGCTACGTGCTTTAACAGGTGAAGGACTCGCAGGAAGATGTTTCTTGTCAAGCAAGTAACTCCTGTTTTCGGATTGCCAATGAAGCCAACTGTTAACCCTAGAAAACTCTGTTCCATCCATCTTTGAAGAACTAGATTTTCTGACAGATCCGTGGCTCATCTGCAGTACCTTTGGCTTGTGCTCAGACACAACCAGCTTAATATCACATTCAGATATGTCCTGACTATCAACCGTTGCTGCATCATCTGATGTATTCCTACGCATGACACAAGTAGACTTTGAAACGCTCCTCTCTGATGAGTCACACACAGAGTCATATCCGTTCTTCTTCATGGGAAGACACACAGATTCAGCTCGGACAGAGATCATTGAGTTCCTTCTAGACTTAAGGCCAGGACCATGAGAGATTACGCTAAAATCTGGTCCTGATGATAACCTTCTGTTGCTACTAGCTGTTGGTCTCATGAAGCTAGGTAAATCATCTGAAACACGTCTTGATTTGTTTCTCTTTAACTTTGGTGTAACTTGAACCTCTTCTCTTATCTCATCCACTTCTGCTTCTTCAATAACATGAGGCTTACCAGTGAGTTTCTCTAGTCTCTCGTTTAAAGATCTGATCTCTTTTAACGTTGTCTCACGCTCTTTCTCGATCTTATCCATCATCTTCTGCAGATCCCTCATCACTGCCTCCTTTTCCTCTTGTTCTTCCTATGAAAAATCTTTAACACATCAGAAAGTGAAACACTATATATAAAGTTAGTTAACGTGTTATGCAAGTACCTTGGATTCGTCTTGCCCTAAATGGATGTTCTTTGCCCTAGTTGCGAAGTTTAAAGAGCATATGGTTTCGCAAAGATCATCTTCTTTCCGGCTAACATGAACAAGCATCAATGTCTTAGAGTCTTGTCCTGAGGAAAATCAAGAACCAAGCTCACTTCAAGAAGAGAACACAACAGTTTAAGATCAAAGAGTTTTGCAGAAGATGTTAGTTACCAAGAGAGTCTTTCAGAACTTGTGTGAGCTTGCTGTTCCTGTAAGGAATGTGAGGATTCTTGCGTTGAAGAGAGTTGATGACATCTCCTAAAGCAGATAACGAGAGATTAATGGCTTTGCCTTCATCAAAACGTCGACCAGTGGCTTTAGTTTTCAGCACTCGCTCACTTCCTCCAAGATCCACCAGCCATATCATCAACTCCCAAGCGGGTTAACAATTCCGTCGAATTCAAAAGATAAACTATGGATTAACAGCAAGAAACATGAATATGATCTATTAGTGAACTTAAGGAGAAAGTATTTTTCTGCACACATGAGTGAATTAAAAAAGTAAAAAAAATAGACACAGAAAATAACAGAGAAAAATGTTGAGATTCATAATGAACAAACCTCTTCAAGCTTCAATCAACAAATGAACATCCCTAATTGTAACAAAAACAACATCGTAAAACATATAAACTACGTATTAAATGGACGAAAACAATTACCTTTATTTTACCAGCCCAAAAAGGTGGCAAACCACAAATCAAGATGAAGTGAATAATCTCTGCACTCCAAATAGATCTCCTTTAATAACTTAGTCTTGATACTTAAGGAGCAACATAGTACTTCCTACTGTACTGATGGATGATTAGAGGCGGTTTAAAAGAAACTCTTACAATAATAACATATGGGAAAATTAAACTGATGAATTTCACAGAGAGAAACTCACATATTTATAGTTGTAAAATCACACAATGGAAAAAAGAGGGGATGTATTGAATGAGAGATCATGTGAGGAGTGGGGAGATGATGTTAATGAGAGCGTTAATGACAATGCTTGAATGTAAACGAATTCCCATAACGGTGCTAGAAGCCGATGGTTGGTGATAAGAAGCTTTTTTCTTCTAAGAATATAAATTAACCAAAAATGATAGAAGATACAAAAATTGTTAGCAAATTTATTTTTCAAATAATTAATTTTTATATAGTTGTTGATTATATTAGGTAATTTCGTAGCTATCCTTTAAAAAAGAAATTAAGAATATTATACATTACTAATTAATTTGAATATAAATTATATATAATTAGTTATTTATTTAATAACATTAAAATTATGTTTATATCCAATATAAGTTACATATGAATTAGATTCATTATTTTTAATAACAAATATATTATTTATATATATAAATAATATAAATATTATTTAAAATAATAATAATACTAATTTTGATGATAATTTTAAAATTTATACTGTTACTATTTTACCAAAATTTTTATTAAAACTTTAATGAAACCATACAGTTGCTACAACAGTTTCTATAACATATTGTTACTATTTTATCATCAGTTGTATCAATTGAGGCTTCATTTGTGTTGAAGGATGAAGAGTGTTTAATCATGTTTTGTTATATTCTGTACTTCTCCGTTTAATTATGTTTGTGGAAATCTTAGTTCACTAAGCCATGTTATGCTTCACAGGAGCAAATAATGAAATACAAAATATTTTCATTCGCTCATATATTTGATTTTATGCAAAACAATACTATATGATCAATATACTATATACTAAAACACATACAAATAAAGGAAATTCCGAAATTGTCAAAAATCACCTAGTACTACTTTTCATGTTTACTTTAATCATTTTTATTTTTATTTTTTAAGAAAAAAATACATTTATAATCTTTGAGTTAATTAATCTAAGACTTAAGGTTTAGAGTTGATGGGTGGAGTAAGGTGGAGGTATGGTTTAAGAATGTAAAGTTATGAATTCTAATTAATTTCTTAAAAATTTGTCTTTTAGAAAAATGGTATTTATGAAAATATCTTTTTACTGAAAGTAAAAATGAAACGTGGTACAAATAATATGGTAAACATGAACATTCTCCTACAAATAACCTTTGTTAAATAGACAAACAATATCAAGGAAAATTTTCATGTTTACCACATTATTGGTACCACTTTTCATTTTTACCTTCATTAAAGGGACATTTTCATAAATATCATTTTTAAGAGGTAATTTTTAAAAAAATTAATTAGAATCCTAAATTTTACATTCCTAAACTCTACCCCACCCTACTCCACCCCTCAACTCTAAACCTTAAGTCTTAAATTAATTAAGCTAATGGTTATAAGTGTGTTTTTTCCTCTTAAAAATAAGAGTAAAAGTGATTAATCTAAACATAAAAAGTGGTAGTTTTGGTAATTTTCCCAATATCAACCGTCTTACGTTTTAGATTACAACATGAAATTTTTTAAAATACATTTTCTAAGAATTAGAAAGAAAAAAAGAAGTAAAACAAATGAAGCAAACATCGAGTAAACAAGTTTTGCATAAACTAGGTTTAAGAATATAGACTGTAAATAGATATAATTTAAACGGAACTTATATAAACGGGTTTTAGACAGTTCTAACATAAATATATTTCAAACTAAAGTGTGTTAACAAAGTTAGAGATAAATATATTAAACAAGTCTGTTATTAACTTACAAAATAGAAACTGAAAAAGGAGTATTTGATGAGATAGGATTGATACGCTTTCATCCAATACAGCTAACACTAAAAACCTTAAAGCACTAAATTACTTCTTTTGGCTTTAATTGCTGAAGAAGAAAAAACAATATGAGCACAA
Organism: Moricandia arvensis; assembly: GCA_905132765.1. Classification (NCBI taxonomy): domain Eukaryota; kingdom Viridiplantae; phylum Streptophyta; class Magnoliopsida; order Brassicales; family Brassicaceae; genus Moricandia; species Moricandia arvensis. Next base: position 116,974 of record CAJHQP010001231.1, read on the forward strand.
TCATATACTCCCTCCGTTTCAGAATACTTGTTATTTTAGAAAATTGCACACATATTAAGAACAGTACTAATTTATCTATTATACCCTTGTCAATCAAACATATTTACAAGTTTAATTATATAAATATTTAATATTTTAAATTAATAAAAAATAATTTATGTGTATATAATCTTAGTCTCTTAGCATTCTTCACCAAATTGTCTTTTAAGTATCTGTTGAATGAGTTAACTATAATGATTACTCAGTTGTTGACTTCAATATATTTAGAGGGAAACTACAATTTTACGTTGCTTTGTACATGCAAAAAAAAAAAATAATAGAAGCAAGTAAACAATTCAAAACTTTTGACACTCACTATATTAAATAAATCGTGTGATAACAAAGTATCAATGGCAAATTCAGATCAAAACTTTTCGCATCCAATTAAAAACCATTCTTTTGATTTAAATACTCTCCCAACCGATCATGTATCTGATGAGCATGGCGATGGAGGTGACTCGTGTCATATGGAAAGTGGTGGATCAATACCGATCACGATAATATCATCTTCCATGAGTGGTATTTTAATCGACGTCAACGTGAACCCAACGGAAAGCACTGATACTCAAGTATTAGAACTAGATGTGAATCAGCTATTTGAAGAAAGTGAAGATCATTTTGTTGAAGATCAAGGTAAAACGTTTACATTATTAATTTTTGATAATTGTTGCATGGGACACAATCAATCTATATTGGTTTTTTTATTCTTGTTGCAAGTACTCTTTTATTGTTATTTGATGCAAAAATGCACGTAATATTTTTCTTTCCATTAGATGTTGAAGAAGCTGGAATGTATGCAGAAGAAGACGGACCATATCCAGAAGAAGACGCAAACATCATCAAGACTGTTTTGGGTGATTAAACGAAACTGTTTTGGAATATAGGAGTAATTAGTTTGAATTTATATGGGTGAGGTTATAATAGGTATTATCTTGAATAAATTGCATTGAGAAATGAGAACGACACTTAATTTGTGACAAAAAAATAAGTCTAAAACGACAAGTAATCTGAAACGGAGGGAGTATGGTTTAGTTCATCTTGATTTCAAGATTATAATTGTTTGGTTACATTTAAATTACTTTTTGGTTTAACTTCCATTATGTTCACTCTAACCTTTTTCAACTAAATGATTTGATAGCGATATATTAATAAATTTGAAACTAAATATGAACAAAAACAAACATTTTTACCAAAAAAACAGAAACAAATATCATTTCTGATTTATAAAAATATACTCCTTATGTTTCTAAATAAGTATCACTTTAACTTTTTATTTTTGTTTCAAAATAAGTGTCACTTTGCATTTCCAATACAATTTTTCACATATAATCTCTTTCTTATCCCTTTAAATAACCAATAGATGTTTTTTAAAATTATTTTTATTCAAATAATTGAACATTAAATGAGGGTACATTAATATATTTTTCTATTTTCTTAATCTCCGTGAAAAATGTCAAAGTGACACTTATTTAGAAACGGAGGGAGTACTAATTATTGTGCAGAATATTGAAACTATTTATATAGTAACTTTAAAATTTGATTTTTTATAGTTTTATCAAAGTTGTTACATTACAGTGGAAAACTAATTAGTGTAAATATATTTAAACTTGAGACACCTCGAAACAAATAAAATATTAGTTATCTTAATTTTAGATAAATGTTTTAACTATGTCAAATAAAATAATACAATACAATAACTTATGTTGTACATATACTTTTCAGTGTATATTACTATTTTATTTCACACAAAAAAATAACGTCAATTTAGAAGATCATGAAGGAGGCTGGATACATATAAGAGTTAATCATCTAAAGTATTGACAAGTTGATTTGTAACGTCTTATTTCCCTTCGCTATGTGAGGGGTCAGCCAGGAAAATAGTTTGAAATACATTCAAGGTACACACTTTTTATTCGTTCTCAAAAGAATAACCTGCACAACCATCTTCCTATAAATGTTTTTCGTTTTTGATCAATAAATTTGATATTCAATAAAAATTTAATGACGTCAATAAACTGCAATAAAAAAATATAACTGTAAACATTTTTAGAATTTTGAATGTTTAAATAGTTTTGTATCTCTAACAAAATAATAATGAATGTTAACTTTACTTTTGCCTCAAATTAACTTATTAATTAAAACATTTATTAGAAGTTACAAATAATTTTAAAATGAAGAAGCTAATTTTTATTATTTTATGCTTTACACCATAATTTTAATTTAGAAATGGGCCTTTTTCATCTATCAATGCAAGAAAACAAACTACTAAAATTAACAAACAACACCCTTCGTCAATTTTGTCATAATAATATTCCAATTCATGACAAAAAAAAAAATATATTCCAATTCTAACACGTGTTGTAGACCTTTATTAATCGACAGCTTGATAGTGAGTCAGTGACCGTTGGAGATAGGAAAAAGGAAATAATTCGAAAAAAAAATAATAAATATAATTTTTCTGACCGATGGAGATAGGAAAAAGGAAATAATTCGAAAAAAAATAATAAATATAATTTTCTGACCGTTGGATAGTTTATCTATAAATAAAGACCTCCTCTTCTGTTCTTTTACATAACCTTATTTTTCTTGGCTTCATTTTTTTTATTGTTTGTCTCGCAAAGGTGATTTTTTTTTATTTTTTGGTATTTTCACTTCTCACGGATGATTGTTGATTGATCTCTGCCATGGCCTCTACGCTACTACATCTTCAAGGTGTTCGGATGCTTGGTTTGATCGGATGGTGCCTTTGATCCTTCTGTTTCGGCTGTTAATCAGGTGGTCTCTTTTCTCAAAAAGATTTCTTTTTTAAGAAATATGTTCAAAGGGGAAGTATTTATATAGAACTTGATTTTGATGGTGAGGAAACTTATGTGTAAAGTTTGTGTTAATTAACATCTGAGCAGAATATCATGTCGTTAAGTCCGTTAGAGGTAGTATGTTTATTTGTTGCTAACACTTATGATATCACTAAGCCAACTCCAAATCAATCTTGCCACTATAAAACTTCCTATTTTAAGGAAGTTTTTATAGAACTTGATTTTGATAGAGAGGAAACTTATGTGTAAAATTTGTGATGACATTTGAGCAGAATATCCTGTCATTAAGTTCGTGGTAGTAATGTTTAATTTGTTTTTAACACTTATGATAACCACTAAGCCTACTCCAAATCGATCTTGTCACTATAAAACTTCCCCTTTGTTCTGTTTTTTTTTTTCCTTTGTTTTGGTTTGTTCCATATGATCGATCTACTTGTCATTTTGTTGTTTCAGATTCTGTGGGGGAAGCATGCGCTTGCTTTGATCGGTTGCTCTTCAAGTGTGACAGGGATGGATGAAGCTGGCTCAGATACAGTGGTTTTTTTTTATTATGTAATGATGTTTGACTTCTCTCTCAAGGACCAAGAGGCAAGAAGATAGTGCCTTTTTTTTCTGTCTTGCTCTATGTTTTCATTAGTATCATGTATAGTCAATATATGATTATATAGTATATGTTTTTGTATTTGGTTGTGGCTGAGTGAAAGTTGTGTAAAGTTGCAAGTTGTGTAAAGAGCATTCCTGATGTCTCATTGATTCCTGATAAAAAAATGCATAAATAATTGACTCTAGGAGACAAAAGTTTCTCTAAAAGACACAAAACCTTTTGACATTACCCCAAAAAAACAAGACATTACAGGTTATTCAAAAAATAATACATATAATCTCTATTGAGAAAGCTAAACTTGCATCATTTGCTTGGGTGTGACAATGACTGTCTCTGAGGTTCTTTGTCTTTACTTCGTTAACCCTTTGAAGAAGTCATTACCATACCCCACATCAATAAACCCTAGTGCTATAAGTATGCAGAACCATAATGCATGAAGCCTCTGCTTAAACGTTTGAGCTCTTCCTGCAACCAATACATTGTCGTCTATGTGTTGGCTAAGCCCTTCGTCGCCAGGATTAGGGTACTTGGACAGAATCTGATCCTCTGTTTCGGAAGAACAGAGACATTTCAGCTCAAACAGATCTTTAAGCATCCCTGTCTCCTCTGTTTTAGACTCTTCTATATCCTCCAGTTTTGTAGATGACATGTCCAACGACCTGTTTCTGTTTAGGCTACGTGCTTTAACAGGTGAAGGACTCGCAGGAAGATGTTTCTTGTCAAGCAAGTAACTCCTGTTTTCGGATTGCGAATGAAGCCAACTGTTAACCCTAGAAAACTCTGTTCCATCCATCTTTGAAGAACTAGATTTTCTGACAGATCCGTGGCTCATATGTAGTACCTTTGGCTTGTGCTCAGACACAACCAGCTTAATATCACATTCAGATATGTCCTGACTATCAACCGTTGCTGCATCATCTGATGTATTCCGACGCATGACACAAGTAGACTTTGAGACGCTCCTCTCTGATGAGTCACACACAGAGTCATATCCGTTCTTCTTCATGGGAAGACACAGAGATTCAGCTCGGACAGAGATCATTGAGTTCCTTCTAGACTTAAGGCCAGGACCATGAGAGATTACGCTAAAATCTGGTCCTGATGATAACCTTCTGTTGCTACTAGCTGTTGGTCTCATGAAGCTAGGTAAAACATCTGAAACACGTCTTGATTTGTTTCTCTTTAACTTTGGAGTAACTTGAACCTCTTCTCTTATCTCATCCACTTCTGCTTCTTCAATAACATGAGGCTTACCAGTGAGTTTCTCTAGTCTCTCGTTTAAAGATCTGATGTCTTTTAACGTTGTCTCACGTTCTTGCTCGATCTTATCCATCATCTTCTGTAGATTCATCATCACATCCTCCTTTTTCTCTTGTTCTTCCTATGAAGAATCTTTAACACATCAGAAAGTGTTAACAATATAAAGTTAGTTGACGTGTTATGCAAGTTGTTTACCTTCGATTCGTCTTGCCCTAAATGGATGTTCTTTGCCCTAGTTGCGAAGTTTAAAGAGCATATGGTTTCGCAAAGATCATCTTCTTTCCGGCTGACATGAACAAGCATCAATGTCTTAGAGTCTTGCCCTGAAAAAATCAAGAACCAAACTTCAAGAAGAGAACAAGTTAAGATCAAGAGCTTTAGGAAGATGTTAGTTAGTTACCGAGAGAGTCTTTCAGAACTTGTGTTAGTTAGTTAAGATCACTGCCTCTTTTTTTCTCTTGTTCTTCATATGAAGAGTTTTTAACACATAAGAAAGTGTAACCCTATAAAGCATATAAAAAATTAAGATTTTTTTTATATGCTATAGTTTTATTCTTTTTAAAAGATTATAAATTACTAAGACTGTAAAAAATCCACATTGAATATTTTTATCAATGGTTTAACATTTTTATTATAACAAAATATAAATAATCAATATAAACATAAAGTTAGTTATATACGTAATAATTATTATTTTCAGTTATTAAATATATGTATTATGATAATACATAAATGAACATAAAACAAATAATAATATGTATACATAATTAATATTTATTTACGCATGCGCATATCTCAAATGTTATTTGATCACATCATTTTCAAAAATACAATTATTCATATTAAAGTAAGAATGTGAGTTATAATATCCAATATAAGTTACATATGAATTAGATTCATTATTTTTAATAATAAATATATAAATTAATATATAAATATTATTTAAAATAATAATAATACTAATTTTGATGATAAATTTAAAATGGTATACTGCTATTGTTTTGCCAATTATTTTATTAAAAATTTAATGAAACTATACAGTTGCTGCAGAAGTTTCTATAACGTACTGCTACTATATCATCAGTCGTACCAGTAGAGGTCTCATTTGTGTGTAAGGATGAAGAGTGTTTAATCATGTTTTGTTATATTCCGCACTTCTCCGTTTAATTATGTCATGTGGAAATCTTAGTTCACTATGCTTCACAGGAGCAAATAATGAAATACAAAATATTTTCGCTCGCTCATATATTTGATTTTATGCAAAACAATACTATATAATCAATATACTATACTAAAACAGATACAAATAAACTTTATTAATGAGACAAACAATATCAACCGTCTTACGTTTTAGAAAAAAAGAGAGTAAAAGTAAACAAGTTTTACATAAGCTAAGCATGATTTTGATAGAATTATCCTTCTGACTAATATTTCTATTTTTGATGATTAAATTTTACGAGCTCAGATGATAAATGGTTCACGGCTATGAGTATCATTATCTGGATTTGAATTCCAGTCACTTAAGTAATTTACATGTGGTGCTCTAACGCACGAGACTGAAGACTATTTTACAGAGAGTCATCTAGCTGACCTTCGGATCTATGCTCGTTTCGGTCTAGTCTGAATCACTTCGGTGGACCGATACTACGATTATCCAAAAAAAAATCCTTACAAAATAAAAACTGAAAAGGAGTATTTAATGAGATAGGATTGATACGCTTTCGTTCAATACAGCTAACACTAAAAAGTAGAAAGCACTAAATTACTTCTTTTGGCTTTAATTGCTGAAGAAGAAAAAACAATATGAGCACAATCATATACTCTCTCTGTTTCATAATAAGTGTCATTTTAACATTTTTTTCTTGTTGCATAAAAAGTGTCACTTTAGAATCCCAATACAAATTATACTTAGTTTCAGCTGAAAATTAATTGTAATCTGCATTGATTTAATAAATAATTATATTTATCTCAAATACTATTGGTCAAATAAGTGTAATTAATAACAACATACACACATTTCAATCACTTTCTTAATCTGTGTGAAAAATGTCAAAGTGACACTTATTAAGAAACAGAGGGAGTATGGTTTAGTTCATCTTGATTTCAAGATTATAATTGTTTGGTTACATTTCAATTACTTTTTGGTTTAACTTCCACTATGTTCACTCTAACCTTTTTCAACTAAATTATTTGATAGCGATATATCAATAATTTTTTTAGATATTTAAGATTTTATTAATTTATAAAATTATTAATTTTGTAAGAATATTTTAAATTAGCACGGGCCAAATTTTCAACAAACTGTTTTGATTTAAATGAATTTCAATAAATGTTAAAATAACTTTGAAAACATAAATAGTAGAACACTAATTTTAAATAAATTTTCATTAAAAATGAAACTAAATATGAACAAAAACAAACATTTTCACCAAAAAAAAACAGAAACAAACATCATTTTCTGATTTATAAAAATATACTAATTATTGTGCAGAATTATTGAAACTATTTATATAGTAGCTTAAAAATTTGAATTTTTATAATTTTATCAAAGTTGTTACATTACAGTGGAAAACTAATTAGTGTAAATATATTTAAACTTGAGACACCTCGAAACAAATAAAATATTAGTTAATCATCAAACTAATTAGTATTTTATTTCGCACAAAAAAATAACATCAATTTAGAAGATCATGAAGGAGGCTGGATACATATAGAGTTAATCATCTAAAGTATTGATAAGTTGATTTGTAACGTCTTATTTCCCTTCGCTATGTGAGGGAAGATGGTTTGAAATAAATTCAAGGTACACACTTTTTATTCATTCTCAAAAGGATAACCTACACAACCATCTCTCTATAAATGTTT